>JAPYYV010014431.1:0-14315 GCA_030522625.1 Copidosoma aretas
CCGCGGCCCAGGCCGGCCGCCGCAGCAGAAATCCGCGACCTCGCCCCCCCCCCCCCCCCCCCTCCCCAACCCTTTCTCACCTATTGTTTTTTTTTCTTCTGTCTTTTTCGCATCGACGTTTTGGATGAGTGCTTGACGCTTGTCGATTTTCATTCGTTCTTTTTTTTCTAGCTATTCTCCCCTCGACTCGAAATTTCGAGTGTAGTGTAGCATAAGAAAATTCATATGATGGTTAAAATCGTTTGAGAAGAATCGAGATGGCGAACAATGCGTGTCAATTTTATGGGCTCTGGTGATCGTCCAAAGATCGGAGCTTATGTATGGCTTAAACCAGTCTTTGGGTTTTTCAAAAACCCTACAGCTGGTGGAGACTTGAAAAAATGATGGGATTGCTGTGTCTAAAAGTTGCTTTTGAAATTTTAACAACGGTCATGGTTAAGAAAAATAAAATAAATTGAAAAGTTAAGTAGTAGTCTGGTACTAAAATTCTTAAAATGATAAATCACAGTAAAAGCATTCCAGGTCGATGAAAATATTATTTTTTTCATCTTCTTCCTCACTAAATTAGGTCATTGCTATCTGCTCTGATTAATTTTTAATAAAATGAAAATGAAAGAGACTCTGAAAATCTAAATATAATTGATGATCCATTCATTCAATATGGTCAACTACGACTGTCTCTCTTTAGATCGTATTGTATGTATATTTTAAAGTGTAAGTTGTAACGTCAGCAAGAAATAACGTTAATATGAAATGCTGTGTTTATGATTCATAATCTATATTTAATCTTCGATTACATCAACGACAATTAACTAGTATTAAAAATTTATCATCAAAAACAAGTACTGAGATAGCATGGTTTGTAATAATAATTCTTGTAACGTGATTTCGTAAGACCAGTATTTTTTTAGGAAACATAGCATATGGAATAACACTTGGCAAAACATTACGCTTCAACAGAGAATATCTCTGAGGTTGAGAGTAGAACGAAGCTATTAGTTTTTTTTAAGATGCTTATTATCTGTGGTAAGCTGCATCCGTATTTTAATCAAAATTCAGTATGACTTGCCAAAACGCCATAAGCCATTTTAAAGAAAAACAGTTATTGCATTTTGTTTCTTCTTTATTTTCATCGTCAACCCTATCTGCAAATTTGTACACCTGTTAAAAAATTAATCAAGAAAAACACATAATTTAATGTGATTATCTATTACTTGAAATACCAATAGAACCTCCCTAGGGTTCTGGAAACCTAGTCGATAATTACGTATTCCCTCAGAAAGTTTGTTATCTATAAGATACACTTGATTCGTATATGTGGTGCACAAGGTCGACGATTATGTATTTTCTTACATCCGCTCCAGAAAGACAAGTATCCAGGTATAAAAATATAAATATTCAAATTTTCTGATGTACTAGGTCCCTTAGCGCATTTAAGAAAACTAGACATGCCAAACACGCTTCGCGCACACTTTTTTAGTATTTTCTCGATATATTTTTTTTATAATTTGCACATTATAACATTTAATGTTTCTAATTTATTTTGATTAGCACGTAACATGCAAGAGAAGAGTCTTTGATTTTCTATAGGAGAAATTTCATGTAATTTCTCAACAAAAATTGTTATTGAAACATAAAATTTGCAATGAGAAACTTACTCATTTTAAAGATATATCATTAAATCCACTCCAATTTAAAACTTTTGTCGGCCATGTCTGCAAACGTAACCTGTACGTTGGCATTGTTTATGTAAAAGACATTGTTCGTCAATTTTTTTGTATTGAGCAAGGATACATCAAAATACAAATTTTTATCGTGAACTTTAAGACAATTTTGTACAAACTTTCCATGATAATTATATATTAATGTAAGCAATCTGTACTCATTATGTACATACAATTCGTACTCAATTTTTTGACTTCAGTCAATTCTTGGACAGCTAAGTAAGGATAGTACAATAAAAGTGTAATCTGAAAGTATTCCTTGATAAAGCTATCAAAAAATTTAGACTGTAGGAAAGTTTCAAAAATTATTGTATTACAATAGCTCTAACTTCCAATAACCTCCAGGGGTTCTATTCAAGTAGGCGAAATATTGCCAAAAATAACTAACTTTTTCGATAGTCCCTAGTACGCGCCTGCTCAGTGACTACGGTGCATGCGCTTGATCATCACTTTCTAGGGATTATCGAAGAAAAAATTAATTTCGCTTACTTGAATAGAACCCCTGGATACTTGGGTACTAATTAAGAATGCATGTCCACCTCGACATTAACTTGGATTTGGCGGTACTAAGGCAATGAAGTCATTCAAAGTTGGAAGCCTACGTGCGCGCTTCTCGACCGTAAATCTTGAACCTGTACTAATGGGCCCTATTAGCAAATTAAAATTGGCAAGATCAGGTTTCCAACTTCATGTCTCAGAATGAATTAATTTTATCCGTCCATTACAATTGAATGCGATATTTTTACAAAGAAAATTTTAACGTATATTCAATAATAAAATGTTTTTAAAAAAAATGTAAGTCGAATAAAAACTGTTATTTTTAAGTCAGTCTCGATTTGGTCTCGACTTTGTACTTGGTTAAAAAAAAACAACCATCAGTATAAACTTTGTTTAAACCTTCGGTAATTATGCATATTACCAAACCGTCTAATGTAACGTGTAACCATAAAAATAATGACTATTTTGAAAGATACTTGGAAGATACGTGGTGGTTAATCTAAGTTTTGAAAAACTTTTGTGTAAGTACATCTACTAGGTAGTTAGGTTATCAGGCGTAAATGATAAAATTATATTTTTATCTCAGTTGACTCAGCAGTACCTAATCAGAAAAACTAGGCAGAGAACGGCTAGTTAGAACTAGTTGAAGGAATTGCAAGACGCTGACCAACGGCCTGTTTTAATCACCCTGATTTGGTACACACTAATTTCGAACAGTATTTTTTCTGTAACCATGGCTGCAAAAAAGACGCGACAGAGAATTAAAGATAAAAAAAATCCCATAGATCGAGATATTTTATGTATCATGCCATTTAACTTTCCTGTTTTTTCATATTGAAAAGCATGTCAATTCGTGTCGCATTTCAGTTAATTTCTATCATATTTTTTTTTTTTAATAACACGCGAAAATATCATTTTCAACAGCAGCCTAATCCAAAAGCACGTATAATTATTTCATTAACTGGTGTGATAATAAAAAAAAAATAAGATCATCGAAAGAGATTGATAATGCACTACAGTGTTCGTTGAGCAATATTATTATTTAGATCTGATCTACAAAAAATATTTGTCTGTTTGAGGTCTTAGTTCTTACTGTAAGTACGATAGCGAGTGCACTCGAAGCACGTTATTTTCGTCTTATCATTTTAGTATGATATTCAAGTGTTGCTAAAGTGAAAAACAAACGTGACTGACTAGAAATGACACGCAATAATAGATAATTTATAATGTTTTTAACATTAATTTAATTAGAATTTTGTAACTGTTAGAATCGTCGTATTAATTATACTACAGACTATAAATCGAACATGAGATATTCTTTTTTCAAACATATTTTAAAAATTAAGGAGCTGATACAACTCAAATTACTAAAAGGACATCAGTACTAAGCTAATACAAGAAAAAAATTCATAAGTGTATTTAAATTTATAATACATTAAAATTCAATGAACGTAAGATTTAACTGTATCCAAATATACGTTCATCATTTAGTACCCATCAAGTTGGTTCAAGATAAGAATGCTGAGTGTCGGAAATTGTTAATATACTTTTCGTTTTTTCAAACTCAAATGTAAAAGTTTTCCAAAAACTAGATTCAATTTTGGTCAGAGAAAAATAAGCACAAATCGACACCATGATGGAAAATGGTACAATCTTGATTTTGAGTTTACAAACAGTTCGACTTTGTAAATTGATCTCGAAAGAAAAAACAATTCATTTTGCACTTTTTTCATAATACAAATTCGTTTTACTGTTGTATTCCCTCGTGAAAATGATGGTATGTTTGATTTCATCAAAAATGTATGTAATAGTCTCAAAATTTAGCATTAAGTCAGATTGAAACAATTCATTCTTTACGTACTACTTTCACCCATTAAAAACCAAGATAGTGTCTCAATATCGATATTATATCTTCTTGCACCAATGCGTCTCGATAAGCATGATTTTTTATACTAATATCAGGTCAAAATTTTTCCGGAATCTTTCAAGTGCTAATTAATATCTCTAAATTACATTTTAAAGTCTCACGCTTGAACGTTTATTTGAAAATCTTTTTAGTCGCTTACATTTTCTTCATCAGATTCTTGTGAAATATACTTATAATTAATGCCTTATTAGCATAAGGTATTATCTCCATTTTTAACGTTGAAAAAGTTACTATTTCAAATTTTGTTGGATAAGATATAATTTTTAGACGTGAAAGCACATTAATTCCGAACTTTTATCTTACAATTAATATGTAATAAAATATACCTCTGGATTATTTTGCTTTTTCAAAAAGAAGATTAGAGATTTACAGTGGAAAATCTTCAGTTTTTTGTATCCATGAACCGAATTATTACCTACAATCAACACCAACAAGAATACGAACTATTACAGATTTTTTCTTGACAATGATTATTGCAATAATCAATACATGACTCGAAATGCGCAACATAATTTTGCTGCTGATACTTGATCTACAAAAACTACTTATCATGCACACATTCACCGACTGTAGCTACTTCAGCTAATTTGACGGCGCAGTATAGTAGTTTACGTGAAAAGACCAGAAAAAAGAGTACAGCACTCAACTCGCATGGAGCGAATGTGATTCATAAAAGTCTCTTCCAGAGTAATTAGTTCCTCTAACAGGTTGGTTTTTTTGATCTCACGATGTTTAATCGAAAGAGGAAAAAAAAGAGCACGTCACCACGCGAAGCCATCTTTTTTACTGTTAGCTATGGCTTTATGCGACAAAATATTTACTTACCAGAAGGCTGTAAGCTATACTGTGGAGTAAACTAACCACACAAACATAATATATAGTAAGCGTGTCTGCGGTTTTGCGACGCAGCGGTACTATTGATCAAGCTTACGTCTATGGTTGTATTGTCTTGGAGAACCCCCGCTGTCTTCACTGTATTTAACTGGACGTATGGCAAGAACGTGTGATAAGCGGATGATGTGAAAAAAAGAAGAACTAAGGCTCCCTCTCTTGTCTTCCAAGATTTGACGTACCGAGAAACTTAATGCGCTATGCGGTTGTCGAAGCTTTAAATAATAAGAATAATTATAATAATACTGTGCAGCTGAGCGAGAATTCAAGGTGAGACCGATACGTCGTATTTGTTATATCTATATTATTATATGTATAGGACAATCAAAAATCCTTTATTTTTATATCAATCGGATACTGATTAGTCATAATTGAAACTCTTCTTATAATAAATGTGTAAAAATGTATTTCGTCAATATTACTGTGATTACATTTGAAAGAGAAAATGCGCTGTTCAAACAACTTTTGGAGATAATTGAGCTCGAAGTTTAGAATTTAAATATAGCTTCAAATAGGCTTCCGAGATTACAGACAAATCAGAATAAGTGTTTACAAAGTCCTAACAACTCCGTCAGAATTGTTCTGTGAGTGGCTTGAAGAGTTAAGTTTTATCATGCTCCAAAAATGTCTGATATTCGAGAAATGTTAAAAACATTAATGAGCTCTTTCGAAAGAATGAATCATCTTGATTTTATTTAAATTTTTAAGCACTGTCAACTTTAATGCCACATGCAGGGGGCTGATTAATGTGTTTTACAGCCGATTCACGATTTTTCTTGGATACTTTTATTGTCGTGAATAACTAAAAGTTTTTTAAGTCAGACAGTTCGTGTAAAAAGGGGCAGCAGTGCATTTTCGATAATACCTAAGATCTTATCGATAGTGAAGTTAAAAAAATTTCATTTTCCATACTATGATAACGTGAACGTTTGAATTTTCAAAGAGTATGGATAAGAGTTTGTTTCGAAGACTTGAAAAACATTTTTTAATAGCGTAAAAAATCTTTCACCCAACACAAGTCACAGTTTATTTTGTTAATTTTTTAACGATAATATTATAATCACATAATTTATATTAAACTCAATTAGGCTGGATTTCATATGACGAATTTCACTTACCCCAAATGCAGGAAAAAGATAACATAAAGTTTTTACAAAGACTCTACGAAAACTATACATAATAGACTATATACATACTGCAAGAAACTTATATTAATTTTACACGTAAGGCGTACATCATCTAATTTATTCCTTCGAATTCATATCTTCGGCCGCTATCCCCGCTATTATCTTATCAACGTATACTATTATTATGCTACTTTACCAAACGACTCTCCAACACCGCTCTACGGTCTACAAAAATCCCAAAATATTCTTGCAACGACAAGTATTTTTTGTTTCAATTTCTTTCATCATCCGCGCAGTGTAAAAATAATCGTCAGCTTCGAGCGCGGATTTTCCCCAAACTGACTAACCCACCCCCTCGTGTCGAACCCGCGTATGTGTACATGTAATACACAGCGGCCCCCATCAGCCAATCGCCGAGACGCATCACCGTAAAACGAGCGTACGCGCCCATAAAGTCCCGCACACACGTGCGCCCGTAGAAACGTCAAATTCCGAATTGGCCCGCACCCGGGCCCTACATACGTGCAGTTCAAGAACGCCGAAATGGGGGGCGGAGGGTGGTGAAATCGCAGCTGCGGGGGATATTAATATCGCGTACAACCCGGAGAGCTGGACGGCGCAATAACGAGCGAACGATGATTGCGTCGTCCCGCGCGGCACCTCTATATACACCCTCCTCCCCCTCCATTTCGCTATAAAGCGTGTGCTTGTGTATATATACAATACAGAAGCATAGCCGGGGTATTGAGGGTGGGGTAGTCTGAAAATAATGTCCCCCGCGCAATTAGGCGCAGTAGATTACCGCTGATGCGCCCCCCCCCCCCCTTCACGTGAGTATACGCTGTGCGTAGTGTGTGTATACATGTGCGTGTTGTAGGTGGTTCGCTCGCCCTAGCCGATCCCCCCTTCCCGGTTTCGGACTCTACAGATTATATATACGTGCGGAGTATTGATGGCGGTCACGCGGACGCTACCGTGTACTTACATATATATAACAGAGTGGCCCTTCGATTTTCGCGCACGTGATATCATACATACGAATCGAGCGGTGTGTATAATACACATACACTTGTATACAATGGCCACATAAATAAATATGCACGGTATAGGTCGACGGCGAGGGTGACTTGTGACTGCGTATACTGTGCATACACGTGCACGCAGTCCGTAATGTGCGCAGCTGTATGGCTCTTGTGAGCGAATCGCACGCCGAAGGTAAGCCATTTTTAATTAGGCCAGTATCGTATAGTTGTTCTTGTTCTCTGGTTTTTTTTTCGTTTCTCGGACTTTGTCATTATTCAAAAATTATTCAGAGGCCGGGGTGAATGGGGCACGTGTGATTTTAAAGGTCCGTGGGTAGAAGAGGAGGAGCGACGACGCGTGCGTTTGTTGCGAGTGAATCTGTACAGGCATAGTGTTGCGTATTACAACCTTCTGTTAATTTTTTTTTTTTTGTGATTCCGAACCAATTGATAATTGTGCTATTGAAAACAAAATGAAGATGAGAAATGTAATAGTTTTGAAACCCAGATACTGTTGATAGGTAGAAAATAATTTATTTCTACCCCAGATCACCTGCATGAGACTGTAAATAATAGTTCAAGATGCTCAGAATTAATCGAGAAAAAACAATTTTTACTAGTATTCTCTTGAAAAAACAGAAGCAACCGAAAGTCGACACTCTTATCACTGATTCCATAATTAATACTAAATTGAGTATGTACAAAAACTTTTAGGAATTTTCTCTCATAACATTGGTACCCCTAAACCATTGATATTTCGTTACTTGAAGGGAATAAGATGCCGATATTCGTCTGAGCGCTGAGAAAAGGTACCAAGGATGAAAAAGGGCAAAATACCAATATTGTTGACCCACCGGATTCCAGAGCAATGATAAAAATCAAATGGGCCTATATTTATAGGATTTCGCCTCTTTTTGTCATAAATAATACCGTTTATCGCACTCAGCCGTATTAACACTCTATTCCTTCCAAGCGACGACTTACAGGTTCTATAAGTATACGTAGATGTGTGAAGTGAGAACTTCCTTTACAATGAAATGATATAAACGTCCACGGTTTACAATCGCAATCCTAAAAAAGCTCATAAAAAAGATATCATTGATTTAAACACGAGACAAGCGATCGCGGATATTCATAAACATTATAGTCGAACATAATCACGGATAGGGGGACGCCTGAAAGAGATAAGCCCACGAAATATCGGCACGCGCCGCACCGTAAACGACATTTTGCGCGTTACAATTGATGTGTTTTCTCGAAAGATCGATTGTCACGTGGTCGAAGCCTCGTTTAATAATTCGTCGTGCGATCAGCTGTAAGAACAATATTATTTGTTTTATCATCGCCGTCCTGAGCGAAATTTAATGTTTCGAGCATTGATACGAAACGAAGTTGTGATCACGTTGCACGCGCGCACGATAGACATATTTTTCGCAATCGTTCAGTGCAGTCGGGACGCAATATAAGCCAAAAGTATATTCATACCATCGTCATTTTATTGCCACGCAGTATGGGTTAGCCGTGCAAGTTTGATGAGAAAAAAAAAAATATAGAGAACTATATTCGCACGCTGGGCGACGTACCAATTGACAATAAAAAAATAACCCGAATCAAAAACAAGATGAACAGTACTGCCGTCAATAATATAATAGTTACCCGCGAACGCAACACACATGAACCGCGATACTTATCCTTTTTCGCGCATCTCAAACAGGCAAAGACGAACCGCGACTGTATACACAGCAAAGGAAAAGTCATCCACGTTCAGGGTCGTAGTGTACTTACTTATACATATACATCCCCGCGATCTCTCTCGCTGGATCCGTCCCGGCGATCCGGGATCGTTATTATTACCGTTATCATCGCGCTCGGAGCTCGAAGGAGGGGTGGGGGGAGGGATGACGCGCCCGAGCCAACCGGCCGGTCGACGTTACGCGCCGTATATACATAACCTATGCTGTCAAGTTTACTGCTCCATCCGACTCTCGAGGCTCTGTACTCCGTATCCTATATATATATATACACACACAGCAGCCTCATCCTCTTTTTCCCCGATGTAAGTACACTTCTCTCTCTCTCTCTCTCTCTCTATTACGGCTCGTCCCGCTAATCACCGTCAGAGGACTTGTATACTTGTTGCGCCTCTCCACACTTGGCGCTCGCTTTTTTCTCCCTTCCCGCCACACGGCTCTCTTTTGTATAGCTTCCATTAGGGGGGGGGGGGGGGGGGGGGGGGTGTTTTTTTTCGGCGGCGGGGCGTCTGGGGGGGGGGGGGGGGGGGGGCTTTTCTTTTTTCTCCCGGGACGCTTTTTGCGCCGACCGCTCGGGCGATTAATTGGAACTGACCGCTTGATTATGACGGCCAGAAAAGAGGGAGAGAACGCGGCTCGTGTTGCTGTTGCAGTGCAACTGTACGAGTGTGGGGTTTTTTGCGCGCGAGTGGCGATCCGTCCGTTAATTAGTTTGTTGGATTCGACGCTGTACTTACGATTCTGTTTTATTTTTGTTAACGAACTTTTTTTTTTTTGTAATTAAGCGCTCGATAGTACGGTCCCATGGTGCGCGGTTTGTTCGAAACACACGTTTTGAGGTTTGCTCGTTCGTAACGTGATGGAACAATATTCGACAGTTGTTATCTAACATACAGCGCGACGCAAGGCTGATAACTAAAAGACACGACAAATTAATAAATCTACTATGTGTGCATTATTATTGTTTACTTGCATTACTTATTATTATACTATATAATTATACTATGCAGGTAAACGTTATTAAAATACCACTACCATACGTGATATTACATTGATCGTTCACTGCTCAGTGTATATATAGTACGTGTTTGACATGAATGACTAGATTACAATAAACTGCGCAAGAGAATGTGCGCAATTAACATTATGCGCAGAATTCTGTGACCTTAGTCAGCACTGCTCGAGTGAGTCATTCTATTCAGTCATCAATTCGCTGAGCTCCGCAGCTCCCCAAATGTTGTGTTTACAGTGTGATCTAGTCATTCGTCGAGTGAACACATATTATATATAACTGCTGCAGTAAGCGATCAACAACAGAGTAAGAGATAAGGAGATTATGTTTCGTGAGTAGACTTATCTTACCCTTGAAACTTGAATAGAGTATTTTTTAATATTAACGTATACGCATCCAATGTAATAAAATAATGTCTAATATAATAATAATAATGATGTCTTCTTTTTTGTTTATTATATCATTTAATATACACATAAATACATTAATAAACATTAAAAAATGATTGACAATTAATGTAACATTGCTGTCACTCGTAACTTTTGATAACGTACACGGATCATTTCACAAAAACTGCGATATTTCATAAAGCCTATGTTTATAAACAATGCATTTTATTATTTTGAGTCAAAACTTTTTATAGTCAGTGTAAACTGATTTTCTCTAGGTAACCCTTTCGAAATCAAGACTTAAAAATATTTTCCGTGTCCGCAAGATTGAAAAAACAGGCCAAAATATCATTATCGTAACGCGAAGCATTTACAATTTTAATTTTTAGCGGCTTGTGGCACCTAAGTACGTGTTAACTTTTTCATTTTCTTGAGCTGTCTTTTCCAAAAGTCTGAACCAGGGTTCCAAAATATTTAATTTCTCAACTAAACAATTACAATCAGAATTTAATTGTCAATTGAAAGTTATTTAAATTAAATTCAGTTTCTGATTAAATTAAATTTAACTGTTTCGTAAAAAACGTCTTTTTTTCGTTTATTTGCTATGTTCTCGAAAGTTAAAAGATCAGCGCGTCTTTTACAGTGTTTCATAACATTTAATATCCTATTTAAATCATTAAAAATCAAATTTAATTGTTGATTAAATCTTTGTTCAATTAAGAATTAAATTTAATTGTTAATTAAATATTTTTTCATCAAGAATTAAATTTAACTGTTAATTGCTGTTAATTCAACTGTAATTCAATTACGATTTGATTGAATTATTTGGAACCCTGGTCTGAACCGTCTAGCACCCTTTTTTGTAGTTTAGGTTGAAAGTGTACAAGGCGTTTCAATTCTGAAGCCTAGTTTTGACACTTTTGAATTGCACTGGACAAATGATTAAATTGGGCCAAATGATCCATTCTTTGAAATTTGGATTTGATCGTTTTGTACAGTAGAGCGAACAAGCACATCGACCAATTTTTTTCAACTGGAAATTCGAATGCAGCTAGTCGTAGTGTCATTGTGAATGTTGAGTTCTGTTGACTACAATAAGCGGTCATTACCGTAATGCCTCTAATCTTGGAGGTATTCAGGTATTTTAAATTCCCAATAAGGCGACTATAGCGTACGAAAGCTTCTAGTGTGCATAGGTACCAAACTAAATTTCACTGTAAAATTCCTATTCGGGGCTTTAGAATTGCCAAAAAAGTACTATTACAGGTACTATGACAGTTCTAATTTCTCTGAAGAAATCGATGATCAAATCAGAGTTTGAAAACTGATTTTACGGCATTCCCCAGGCATATAACTTTTTTTTTTGTTCAAGATACCTTACGGTTTAATTGCATAAATAAAGTAAAATTAGATGCTACCAGTTACGCTCACACTCGTTCGGCCTAACCAGATTCATCACACAATTCATCTTCGTACGATGCTTATCATCGATCGTTTCCGAAATCTCGACAATTATAAAGCTCCGCAGATCTTCTCTGCCATGGCCCCGTATACGTTTACCCCGCTGTAATCACACTTTCAAAGATCCATCTTGAGTAAATACCAAATTTAAATACCAACCCAGATTTTCGACTCGATGCTTGTCCATCCGTGCAACCTAAGTCCACATGGCCAAGCGTACTTTCTTCAGCCACGACACGACGTAATTTATTATACCTCTCTGGTCATCGCGGCTATTCGTTCTTCTCCCCATTTTCCTTCCTCCCTCATATCTACAAGTACACATTATCCACATCCTTTTGCCTTATAATGTACATGCTCGCGAAACCCATGTGCGATTACACTTACAAAGTTCGACACGCCAGCGACGAAAAAACAGCAAGACCGGTGAGTGTATGCGAAAAAAACACCGCGACGCTGCTCGTCAATCAATGCCTACTCTGCCTTTCTATACTTCTATTACACGCTGGCCCAAACACCAGAAAGAGGAGAAAAGGGGGGGGGGGGGGGGGGGGGGTGGCCCCGCCAAAACCGGCGTTTTTTTTCCCCGGCCCCCCATGGTTCCTCTGCCTTATTGTTCTGCGGCCCCATCTGCATTATTCATTCGGAGCCTCATTATTTCACCGGAGCCGGGGTAAACAGAGGAGAGCCCGCGGCCACTTTCGGACTGGACGATGAGTGTATGGAGAGAAATGCCCGATTGTGTGTGTGTGCGTGTGTGTGTGTGTATGTGTTCGTACACTTGTTCGTATATAAAATATATAAGATCAGGCGAGAATTTGGTTGGAGGGTATTTTTTTCTTTTTTTTTTTCTTATCTGGCGTTTTGTATTCCTTTTGTTTTCGTTGAAGGTTTTAATGCGATTATTACGGGATAAACATAAGGGCCATAATAGAAAAGTTTTACAGAGAGCTTTAAAAGTATCGAGGTGTCGGAAACAATCGATGATAATATACATCTTGACTGGATTTTTTTGGGCATTTTTGCATCGTGTATGAAGATGAGTTGTGTGACGAATCTGGTTAGGCCGAAAACATGCCAACGTAACTGGTAGAATGCAATTTTGCACGATTTTTTAATAAGTACAAGTACAAAAAAAAAAAAAAAAAAGGTTTGCACAGAAGATTAAAAACTACCGTATACCAAAACAAAATAATTTCTTATTTCGGCGAAACTATTTTCAATGTTATACAGCACAAAACAGAAAAAGATTATTTTTTCTCCAACTACCGCGTGATCTTGAATGACCATTGAACGTTTGTAAAATTAAATTGAAAATCGTCGCAACCGATGGGATAAGTAGGTAAGACACGATTTAAATACATTTTTTTCACTCTGAAATCCATAAAAACCACTTATAATATCAAGATTTATTTATATATGTTTTGTAGTCCAAATCTACCGCTTTCAATTTACATGTAAACTAAGCTTTTTTCCCTCACTGCAAAAAAAAATTGTTTTATTCACGGATCAATTAACTGCGGTGATTTAGTATCCTATTTTTATCGACTGAAATTTTTAATTTTGATGAATGGGTTTTTTTTTAACAAATATAGTAAAATATTTCCCGAATTCCACAAGTGAAGTCACTCTGCCGTGATTCAGTATTTAGATTCTTTTTATTTGATGATTTATTTTTCCTGATCATTTGGATTTTAAAAAGGGCTGGAGACTTATGTTAACTAGATAGTATGTTTTGTGAAACGTCAAAAGAAGGTTACGGTAATAACGAAACGCTGATAAAATCGCGTTTTTGAAGGCCATCGAGCCTATGACGTAATATATATCGTTACTTTGCAATATAGATTTGTACATGAATCACATCCAGAAAATCGGTCATGTTATGAGTACTGCCCGAAACTGGACTACGTTATGGTAATAATAGTCACCTATTTTACCAAGAGAAACCCTGCAGTATATACAGAACGATACTTCCACTGAATGGAAATATCCAAAATTGAGATTACAAAAAATCCCTTTGATGTATTCGACATCCACAACATCCATAAAATACAAGACAATGCAATTCAAGCATCCTAGAGTTCGAGCTAGAGTTGATCACCTGACCCCACGTAAGTCTGGAAAAAACCATAATAAAGATTAGGTGCAACGGAAAGAATAAATTTATTCTTTCCATAGGTTATTTTCAAATGGTCCAAGGGTCGATTAGTAAAATGTTACGCAATATAGTGCCTCATTCGCTCTGAGTAATTTAGGTGCTGCCTAAACTTAGTTGGAAATCCCGTGTTTAATCACACGGGGTAAAATTGGTCGGAAATTCCTTTGAGATTACGTGCAGTGATAAGATAAAGCGACACTCATCGTCAGCCAGAGTGTCGGCCCTCCCCTCCAATCATTTGCGCGGAGCAAATATACTTTCGCTGAAGAAAGAAATGTGATATGCTAGATAAAAATAGTGTTACGGGATATAATGCGGAATTGAGCGTAAAATAAACGTTGCCAAAGTTTATATT
>JAPYYV010014433.1:0-15999 GCA_030522625.1 Copidosoma aretas
CGTGATAATCTTGTAAGTTTTACACTACTATGTGAAAAACTTCGTAAGTAGTGCAGTATTTTCTGCTGTACATGTATTCGATTATCATCAAGTAAAAGATACCAAAATTAATTTATATAGTGGGTGAGCTACATTGTGCCACTGCACAAAGAGAAATTTCAGAGTGTCAAAGCTCAAAAAACTTAACAATCGTCTTATCAATGGGAACTGAAGCTATAGCATTTAAAATGTAACATATACTGCATTTAAAAACAAATTAAAATATTTTATATTCACGTCAAATTTTTTTTACGTGTTTGGAAGCAGACGGTTTTTTATAACATCGAACATACGTGCTTGGAGAGCCCCATCTTGATAGTCTGACTTTTGCAGTTTTTAATCGGGAAAATATCCCAAGTTTAAAAAATGATAGTCAGAGCTTAGAGCAGGGCAAGCCTCTAGATTCTTATCAATTAACATACCAACAAACACAAAACCTTTACAAAAAAATTTTAATTTATATTTGCTATCTGCTACAAGTTCACATAGTGCTGAAAATGCATGATTAAGAATTCAGATAGTTAAATAATTTACGCAAATAGATCCAATTCTTGTTTGAAATTACGCGTTACAAAAAAGGTAAATTTTTTTTGAGGCACACATTAGAAAAAAATTGTTCTTGTTATAAAAACCTTTAGAAATAAGAAAACGTTATTTGCCATTGCTTCAGGTATGGTGAGATTTTTTTACAGAGCTGGAGATTATAAAAATAGATTCTCTCAAAACACTAAGTATCACATGTAGAACTCGTACTGCGTTATTTTAAGCAAGTTTCCAATTTCAATAAGATAATTGTAAACTCCTTGATGCTTGCTACCTTTTCGTTAGTACATTTTTTTCAACCGCAATCGATTATTCGAGCATGACTTCATTCAAAATTCGAATTTTTTTTCAATATTTTAAGATCAGGCTAATCCCCTGTTCAGGAGAACCAAATTTGCAATTAACATTTATATAAAAATAATTGTATAATATGTGCGTAAGTTAAGAAGAAAATTATACATAAAACGTATTAATATTTACAAGTAACCTATCAAGTCGTGACATCTCATGTTTTCAATGATTATAGTAATCATACAATAGAAGTAACAATATGAACCTGCAACAATTGAGTGTGTTGATAATAGCATTATAGCAAAAAGAAAAAACATTAAGTGTAAAAGATGGGCACATCATACGGATGCGTATTAAAAATTAAAGATACGAGTGCGACATGGTCATTGCATGTGGATATAAGCCCATGTACATATAAAACACATCTTTATCCATAAAAAAAATCAGAATATATGAAAATACTTTTATTTTATTTTTCAAATTTTACTTCTATTATCTTACAGAAACCGGTTGTATACATAATTAAATTTACAAGTATAAAATTTTCTGTTAACATTATTGTTATAAATAGTAATATAAATTAGTTCTGAAAATTCTCGTTTAAACCAATTACTTTTTAGGTCCAAAATTTTTGTTCCATGATCTCAAAATTATTATCACAAAGAAATGCATAAAAAGCCAAAGCAGATTTATCATCATACCATCTTACAGTTCTCTCACTTTCCATAAGGCAATATCTTAAAAGTCTCTTACACCGACCTACACAGCAAATACCAAATTTACAAGAAATCATACGTACAATGCCACTTTCTCCAGAGTTGGCAGTCCTGTCCTCTCTCAAACGCACAACATTTGATAATTTATTTGAATATTCAAAAACAACTTCCATGCTAAATTTAGGAAAAGCCTTACGCATGAAGTCCTGAAATGGTTGGAAAAAGAGAACAATCACAAGTCTCATTAATCTTGAACCTTTACCTCCAAGCAGATACAACCTACCATTGGAGTCATTTTTGCATCACTAAATCTATATCATTACGTGGCTGTCGTTGACATAATAAAAGTGTATTCATCATGCTTATTCAAGTTTTAATGTATTTTTCAATAACACAAGAAGGATATGTGAATTTTCTTTCTAAAAATTAGGTTGGCTAACTTAGATTATTTATTACTTAATTAAGAAATGCTCGCTCTCTTTTGGCTAACTTGATTGTGTCAGAACAAATTTACCACCCGTCCAGATGCTAAAGAGTTTCTGTAAAGATCAATACTACAAATGGAATTTGGAATTCACTTTATAGGAATCTCCAAAAGAGAAATAAAATTCGCAACCTTATTTTCAGCAATAAATGATTTTAAACGCAAATTTTTGGATATGATTTATATTACTATAAATAACAAAACTGCTGACAGACATTTGGATCATTGTAAATTGAATTATGTTTTCTGCAAGATGTTAGGAAAAAAATTATAAAAACGTCATAAGTATTGTCTTATATTCTTATTTTATTTTTTAGATGCATAGGTGTATTATATGTAAATGGTTTATTACGCTGAATATGCCGCACTTGCATCCTTGATATTTAGTACTTATGCATATGACGCCCACATCTTGTATCCTTGATGTTCATCATTTCGATAATGCTATTGAAAATCACTCAAGTATAGTAGGTTCTTTTTGTTACTGCTACTATAAAATTACTATATATGTTAAGAACATGAATCATCGTGACTTGAGGGGTTGCTTTTAGATATCATTACGTATAAGTGCAAGGTGCCCTATTGTTCTAGTGATTTGTTAATCTGGAAATTTCATGGGTGATAATGTATAATTCTATTCTTAATTAGTGTACATATTGTTCAGTGGTTTTTATATAGAAAATTATCGCACAATTTCGTTCTCCAAAAAAAAGCATAAGTACGATCTTGAAATATCAAAACATTTCTTAGAATTTCAAATAAAGTCATGCTGTAACCACCTATTGCGTTTAACGACATTTTTTCCAAAGCTTCACAATTTTAAGTATTTTGTATGCGGAATTTTGTTTGACACTTAAACAGGTACCTACATGTGGTGTTAGCTCAGTTGTAAGCATGCTAAATGCGGAGACAACACTCTTCTTCGGAACCACGGGTTCCATTCCTAATGGAAGAACTTGGATTATTCTGAGCTATTTCAAGCGGAAACAATACCTCTAGTGCTGGCTGTTTCCCTAGTATTCCTTCAGTATGGTTCTAGGTTTTACTTGCCCACAGATGTTGAGAGCCTGGGAAAAATTTCGAAACAAGGATGGTAAGAAATCCGCGTCGACAAATTTGAGGAAGAAAATAAATTTGATTCGAAAACACAGGAGTGATGAAAATTAGGTAAAAGGGATGATGTCACAATACGGGAGCCAGGCCAATGCATCAGCAGGGAGCACTGGCCTTACCAGTGAGAAGCTTATACCTTACACCAATAGAACCTTCTTTAAAAGGCCATACCGTGGCTTGCTGATCGCAGCGAGCTTCAAATGCGGGTAGAAGTCATTGCAAGTAGTTATGACACCACTATGGGCCGTCAAAACAAACCCCCACCACTCGGTCTCGACGCCAGAACGGTCAGGATTCACTTCAACACGCCCATAGTGGCGCTCATGTGTATGTGTCACGCAATGGAGTTGTGTAAGTGCGTATATATATATATATGTGTGTGTGTGTGTGTGTGTGTGTGTGTGTATGTGTGTGATGACCCTACTATAGACTGTCTGAATAAGCTCCAACACCCTCAGAAAGGAGGAGGGGGCGCCTGTGCAGCTTACAAGGAAGAAAATCCCAAATTTTTTCTAGAATATATATATAAATTTTAACACTTCACCAACGCGTGGCTCACGCACGTTCTCTGGTCCCGGATTTTGGAGGCTCTTTATCCTCCGAGAGCATATTGCCAACTGATTTTTGTCGTGTACATACCACTAAGAGAAAAGTGAGAGAATAAAGTATGTTATCGTCTGCATAATTACTGTGTAGACATTAATACTTCTCCAACACACATATTTTTTGTGAAACAGAACGTTATAAATGTATATCTGTTGTAAATCTTTCTTGAAAATATATAGACATCACTATAATGAAAACAGAGGAATCCAAATCCAGACGTTATTCCTTTCCTCGTAACTTATTGAGTTACTTGCGTCGTGTTTTCGTGCGAAAAACTTTTTCCTCTCTTTGCTGATTATTTTTTTTTACAATGTAATATTATATTTTCACGATTAAATGGACATCAAAAGACTAGAGGTACTGTATCATCTTACTTATCGCACACCTATACTCTTTCGTTCAAATGATTCATTCGAACGTCGTGTTTCTCGTATTGAGCGAATTTTTTTTCTCTTACTCATTATTTCGCTGACAAAATTTTCGTCAGCACTCAGGAAAAAATAATCCTTATACAACTTTTCTTTGCACACACTGAGCCAGTCTTATAGTATCATATAACATGTCGCATGGCTACGCTTTTGTTCTGATAAACTACTGATGTTTGATTAAGTTGTACTTTGTATTTCAATGTTTTGGACATACGTCACGTTTCTTTGCATTAAGTGAAATTTTTTTTTATTCATGGCCAGACTGTATGTTTTATTTCTTTTTGTCTGTTTCTCGTCAAAGCCACTGTAAAGCTTTCATTAAAAAGGAGAAATTAGATGCACTGATTTTTAGTTTAGTATTTGATCGTCGAGAAGTATGGACACAGTCAGTCAAATTCATTTGGCATCCATTATACGGTGCGCTCTGCGCATCGCTAATACTCGCGAACCACATTTGAGTACCATGTGTGGTTAACCCCAGCTTTGTCATTGAAATAAATAATATGTATCGGTTCTCCGTAGAGAATTATATTTTTTAATTTTACATTGTCATACTGAGACTGTCGTTGACATGTATAAGTGTGGTCTCTTTCACAACATATTTAATTTTTCCATTATCACTGAAGCTGTCCAGAAAAGTAGTCATAGCAAGAAGACGTTGGCAATAGTATTCTTTTACCGCTATCACAAGTATTACATAACTGTAAAAAAAAAAATTAAATCATTTTTAAAAATCTTTATAAAAAATTCTCTAGTTTCACAACGCATGCTTTCCGATTTAGACGGAGATAAAATTACGTTATCAATAGAAAATCAAAATTTCAGTGGTAAATAAAAAACTATATTCTTTTTTTCAAATTCATCTTACGTAATAATTTTCTTACTTTAACCCAACAATCTCAAACAATATTCAAAACAATCAGGGAAAGTATTGCGCAGGGAACATATATTTTTTAATAGTAATTTGTAGATGCGATACTAACATTTGTAGGTGAAAATGAATCAGAGTTTACAATATCTGCGTGTAACGAGTCTGAACCATCGACATCCAGAATATTACGAGCATCAAAACGAATAAAGTCCATTGCTGGTAAGTAGTTAGTGGTACTACGTCACCTCATAGGACGTTTAATTCGTCTTTTTATTCTTTTGAACTTTAGATAAAACCACCCAAGTACTAACAACAACGTTACTTTAAGTGACCGATTCAGAGTCGTCAAGTAGCAGTAATACTAGTAGTGCCAAAGACGAATGTGAGTGTTGACTGATTTTTTATTTCGTTTTCTTCAAAATTCATATGTATATGCACATATTTTCTACAGATAATCCTTTACAAAATAGAGAGGGGAACCAACGTCCGTGCCTTATCGTGGAAAGCGAAACTACACGACCATATCGCCGTTTTAGATACGATAGTCGCGAAATACGCGAAAAAATGTCATTACCATCAGGAGATACCAATCTTTATGATTGGCACCAGGGTTGTATACAATATTGTCCTAGACAGATAGGTGATAAGAGTATTCGGGCCCGATCTTGCTGGTGTAACAATAAATTCTGAAAATTTTAATCACGGACATCATTGGTTGTCATTTTAGCCTTTACAAGATTTTAAAGTTATTGATTTGTGTGAACTATTATTTGGTGCAGTGCCTTTCGACAAATGTACAACTATAGCCTCAACATGTATGCATATTTAAAAAAAAAAGATTTTGATGGAAAAACAAATCAGTATTATGACTGCACGAGGTTACAGAATGACAGATAAACAATCTGTAAATGTTATGCAGTGGCTTTGTTGGATGGAAATGCATGTTCTTGGTCGTTGCATCGAACATGCAGGACATAGCCGAGAGAAAAGACTATCAGAAGGATTCATCGTTGATGGTTATGGCACACCACTCAATAACGAAAATCACAAAGGTATTGTGTCACAGTTTCACGGTTGTTATTGGCATGGATGTCCACGCTGTTACAGAATAAATCGAGGGGCTTCGCTGGTGACAGGTGAGTCAATGGATGATGGATATGATAACACAAGAAAAAAAAAGTAAAAAATTGACTTTAAGCAATTATAAATCGATCGAAAAATAGGAGTGCGATTTTGACAGAGAACTTGAGGAAAATGAACTGCTATGACGTTTTGTCAAAGAAAACGAAGAACTCTTGACACAGCGCCCACTAAATCCACGTAACGCATTATTTGGTGGACGTACGGGTAATACTGTGAAGATATACAAGTGTAAGGAGGGAGAAAAAATCAAGTATGTGGACGTTTGCTCATTATACCCGTATATTTGTGAGCGTGGCAAGTTTTCCAATTGGTCATACTCAAGTATTAGCAGGTAAGGAACAACGTCAATGTTAATGGTATTTTACTCGTCCATGACGAAAACTTGTATACTAATTGCAGTTACAAGACCGAAGCTGTAGCACTATCAACTACGACGAACGTTGAAACTGTAGCGAAGCTTCCATCGTTACAGCGCAAGCACGGTTAAAATTGTTTGATTACAGAGAGCCAAAACAAAAAAAGTTTCTGAATTGGGCATGTGAAACATGTTTTCTTACGTATTTTTTGGTGCTGAATCTGAATCCAAAGTCAGAATAAGGGGTCTTGCCGGAAAATTTGGAGTAAATCACTGTTTAAAGTCAGAAAATCAGTCTTAAACACCTTATCCATCATGTTCAAATGCTTAATATGCAAGGAGAATTGATATCTTATTTTTCAGAAGAAAATTCTGAAGATGTGTTCATTCTATACCACTAAAAATCTGAGAAAAAAGAAAAAAATTATTCTCAAAAAAAACTTAATGATTTAATAAGAAACTTGGGTTTATCCAAAGAATCAGCTGAACTACTGGCCTCAGATTTGAAATCAAGAAATATGTTGACCCAAACAACCAAAGTGACGTTTTATCGTGATAAAGATAAAGAGTACAGGAGTTTCTTCACTCAAGACTTAAATCTAGTTTATTGTCACGATATAGTCAGGTTAATTAATAAACTAAAATCAGCCACTTGTAAAGTTGATGAGTGGCAGTTGTTCATAGACTTCTCTACAAGGAGTCGTAAGGGATTCTTATTGCACAATACCAATAAATTTTCTCCTATTCCAGTTGCTCACTCTACTGTATTGAACGAGGGATATACAAACATAGAAATGGTATTAATAAAACTTTATTATGAAAAGCACAAATGGTTGATTCGCGGGGATTTAAGAATTTTATCAATGAATCTGGGTTAGTAGTCAGGATCTTCGAAGTATCCATATTTCTTGTTTGAATGGGATAGTCGAGATCGACAAAACCATTACGTTAACAAGGAATGGACACTTAGAACATCTTCACAGCCTGGTTCAAAAAATGTAATTCACAAAGCAGCCATTAGTTGAGCCGAGCAAAACTCTTCTGCCTCCTTTACATATTAAATTAGGATTGATGGAACAGTTTGTTAAGGCTCTAGACAAAGAAGGGCAATGCTTTGGATGTATCAAGCGTGCCTTCCCTAAGTAGTCGGATGCTAAAGTCCAACGAGGTGTATTTGATGGACCACAGACCCGTACTTTATTAAGAGATGAATCTTTTGCGATAACTATGACCGCTACTGAAGCAGCATGGCTTGGTTTCAAATATGTCCTGGAAAATTTCCTTGGAAACAGTAAGAGTAAATAATATCAAAAAATTGTGAGAAACATGATAAAGAGTTGCCGAGATTAGGATGTCTTATGAATCTTAAACTACATTTCCTCGACTCTCACCTGGAAACTCTTTCCCAGAAAATCTTGGAGATTTCAGCGAACAGCAAGGTGAACAGTTTCATCAGGATATTAAAGAGATTAAGAGACGTTATCAAAGACGGTGGGATATTTATATGATGGCTGACTTTTGCTGGACATTAATAAGGTAAAGAAATGAGACGAATAGTAAAAAACGTAAGGAAAATCCACTACGCAGATATTTTGAGGATGAAAAGATACGTAAGCGATCGAAAAATTGAATGAAATATAATGAGGCATAAGCCTACAGCCATCTGGGGCATTGGGGTCATCAGAATTCTTAATTTTTTCTCAACCCGTTTGGTCGAAATACTTGAAGTCTGTACCTTTTGTACACTAAAAAATAAGATATTAATGCTCCTTGCACATTTAGCAATTAAACATGGTGGATGAGGTGTTTTAGACTGATTTTTTGAATTTTCTGACTTTAAACATCGATTTACTCAAAATTTTTCCGCGAGACCCCCCATTCTAACTTCGGATTTGGATTAAGCACCAAAAAAGACGTAAGAAAATATGTTTCACATGCCTAATTCAGAACCTTTTTATGTGTGGGCCTGTTCATCTGTACTTATTAGGACCGCGCGCCCAATACTAAGATACTCATTTAGTCGTTTACGTCAGTACAGACGAGAACAATGACTTACCTATTGGTACAGCGTTGGGTGATCTCACAGACAAATTGGCTGACAAAGGTTAGGGTACATACATAACGTCTTTTCTTTCTTGTGGTCCAAAGTTTTACGCGTATGAGTAGAAAAAACTAGATGGTTGTAAGAAATACGTATGTAAAGTTAAAGGCATCCGACTAAATCATACCAACAATCAAAAGATCACTTAAACTGATATACGTGAATTATTAGCATCACGTAACACTAAAACAACACTTTCAGGATCTACGATTCGACGAACCATCTTCCACGATAAAGTGTGTATGGAAAACGAAGATTTACTACAAAAGATGTTAGTTACCCTTACGGCTACGCATGACTTACTGATAAATAAGGTTGAATCATTAAGTGAAAAAAAGTAGGTATGTACAACTCTTGCTAGGTAACGCAAAAGTGGTAAGGATGAAATTCTTCGCCGTTTAACAAACAAAACGCTACAAAGATCATGGGTCACTTCAAGAAAGATAAAAAAAAAAAGGGTACAGAGTAGTTAAAATGTATCAAATTACCTCAGATCGACGCACGTTTCGACGAATGTTTATACTTTATTGTTTAATGATAGACGATACTTTTCCAAGAAATCTGTATTCAGCACATTTTTTTACTCAGTTGTTTAATAAAATACGATTTCTAAGATATATAATCGGCACATTCTTTTACTCAAACCTTTAACCTTGGAAAAAGAGGCATTTGCCTCAACGGTAGCTGTTCGTATGGCTTCAAATACAAAATTACCACAGGGAGAAATAAAGAGAGAGAGAGAGAGAGAGACAGAGAGAGAAGGAAAGTCTTTTTCCTCCATTTATATAATACGACGCGGTAAGTGCTAAGCGGTAAGCTTGTCCGGTGCTCGAGCCGATGAACCAAGCTGATTGGTCGTGCGAGCAGCCTTTGCGCTAATCCTCACCGCAGATCTAAGCAGCGGCAGCGGCAGCGGCGCGATGATAATGGACGAAAAGAGCTGATTAGTCACACAAGCCACCTTTGCGCTTTCACGAGCCGTCCAAAAACGTTCACGGACTCGTGAGCGGCGCGCGCGCGGAGGGCCTCCCTTCCACAGTCGTTTAAGTTTTCGTCAGAGTTCAGTTTGGCAGTATGGATACTCAATGGCAACACCCGTGGACGTGCACGCTGAGTAGACCGACTGGTTGCGGTGAGACCGTACTTGTCAAACGCTTTTTGCGTCACGCTGACCGCATAAATGATACTCGTCTCGAGCGCATCACTCTTTATTACGGTGAATGGCAGACTAGCTACCGAGATCTCGGAAATAATATAAAATTTCGAAAAGGATTACCCCAGAGTTTACATTGGGCAGATGCTTAAGACCAAAGCTAGATTTACGATATGATGCGCGAATCAGCAAACGATGATGCAATCGTCTATTTATTTACCAAGGGCAGTGATAATAACAATCCAAGCGTGATATTTATCATGCAAAATAAATTTTATCAAGGTAGGGTCAGCGCGACATACTGCTAAACTAACAGTACATTGTCAACTTTAGAAATTTACACGATCGCGCGCAAATACAACATCTGTCGAGGCAAGTGTGTCCTGAAAATCCTCGATTTTTACAAGAAGCTTATTAGGACTCTACTTTGCGATCATTTGGCTACCTACTCTTGGATCTCAAACAAAATACACCGGACCATTGTCGATTTCGTTCTTGTATTTTCCCGGACGATGAGTATCAGTACGTATATGTGGCAAAAAAACAGATAAAAGGAAGCGACACGGTAAATCAAGTTCCCATTGTAACGTTATGATTGCGACAAAGTCACGTTTTTCATTTGGTCGGAAGCACACCGACATTTTGAGAGCTTTGTATAATCTGGACACTGAACAACAGAGGGCGTTGTTACGCAAAGCTGATGCCACACTGACCAAGTACATTTGCAAGTCTGCGTTGAATGTTCTCGAAGGAAACGTACCGCTTACCCCGACGAACGAAAAACGCTTACGCAAACACACCAAAGTTCTTAGAAAACTCACCGACAAAAAAATTTATTCGGCGTCAAAGAAAAAAATTATTGTACAACAGGGAAAAAGTTTATTACCTGCTTTATTGGGTCCAGCCCTGGGAACGGTATTTTCGCTCGTGTAAATAAGATGGAGCATGCGAAGAAAATTATTTTTATTTTTGAAGAGAACGAGGAATTTTTGCGAAGCGCAAGTATCAACGATAGTGTAGAATCTGTAAAAACTTCAGGTACTACGACGAGTTGACTTGACGTAGAAGATAAGTGACATCTTAAATTTACCGTACGGTGACGAGCGAGAAAAGTGGAAGAAATACCAGCAAGTTTTGTAGCGATATTTACTATTTAAGGGAGTAGAGAACGAAAGAAAGAGACAAATTGATACAAATCTAGAAAATATCGACGTAAACATATCACAAGACAGCGAAGTATCTGACGAGGAAAGGAATGATGGAAGAAATCGCAAAAAAGAGGAGCGTCAGGATGCCGAGGTTATCGAAATTGTACCTAAATAGTTTCATAAAAACACTGCAGTGATACTGCATCTCTTGCGTGCTACCGGTAACGTCGAGTGGACGAATGATAATACAGTGATTATAGGTAGCGTTTATATACAACAGTCGAACATTATCGATCTTGTAAATGATGTCTTGAGGAACAGGAAAAAACGCGCACCAGTGGGGCGTGATTAGTTGGCCACGACACTTCGAATCGCAAACATCCCGCATTAGTGTGTCGGAAACAAGCAAATAATAAAATTACTGATCGACGTCAACAACGGCAGAGGTGATAATTCGGAAGCGAAAAAATCACCAAGTAAAAGTCCAAGATCTCGTTCGACCAGTCAAAGTGTTGTTTCGGAAACTGAACCTACAACGTCTTTGAGGAAAAACAAATAGAAAGAGAGTTGCACCTCTGGCACGTCAAATTAAATCATGGCGTCGGTTGAGCAAAAAAATGACGGGAAAGAAAAAGAAGTAAAGCTGTAGGAGAAAGAAAAAAATAGTGCTCTCAACGCCATAATTTATTTACCACCCTTTGAAATGGATGTACCTGGATAAAAATTTTGTGGCCCAGGAACAAAACTAGCGGAGCGCATTGGACACGGAGACGTGGGAGTCAATCCTTTGGATGAAGCTTGTCGTCAGCACGATCTTGCTTACGCTACAAACAAAAAGGATAATCGTCAAAAAGCTGATCGTGTATTAGCTGAATTAGCTTTTTCTCGTATGCTCGCTGGAGAAACACCACCGGACCAGCAAACAATGGCTTTATTGACGGCGTGCTGTATGTGTAGCAAAATTGACGACGGCTGCGCTTACGTTCTCGTTGTCATCGATGTCGTCAGCAAATACGCTTGGGCAGAACCGATGAGGGAGAAAACACCGAAAAACGTTGCCAAAGAATTTCAACGTATTTTATCGAGAAGCAATGTTCGCAAACCAATAAGCCTCGAAACGGATAAAGGTAAATAATTTATAGGACGTGAAATGCAGATAACTAAAAAGAAAATAAAATTCAATATCAGATAGCTCGTAGTCCACGGACGAAAGCTGCTACAGTCGAACGCTTTATAAGAACTATAATGGAAATAATGTGGCGATACTTTTTACATACAAACACTCATAGATCCGTAGATGTTCTTCCGAAAATAGTCAAGGCATACAATCGCACAAAGCATTCGTCGTCAAAGATGGCACCGGTTGACGTGACTTTGCACAATGTTGCGCTAGTGCGTAAAAATATAAAGTAACGGCATACTAAACATGCTTATAAAAGTCCAATGTACAGCGTTGGAGATTCAGTTCGTATTAGTAAAGCGAGATGTGTCTTTGCCAAAGGTCATGAAAGCGGATGGACTTTGGAGTTGTTCATAATTGTACGTATCTCTTGCATATGCCAACCTCCAGTGTATTTTCTCAGAGATTTAGCCGATAAAGACATTGACGGATTCTTTTGCAAAAAAAAAAAATCACGAAAAGTGCGTAAGAATTTAAAGGAAAGCTTCTTTGAGGTGGACAAGGTATTCAAAAGTCAGGGTAGAGAAAGATTTAAAAAATATTTTGTAAGTCGGAAGGGTTATCCTGAAAAGTTTCAATCATTGGTAAAGCCTGATTATTCAAAAAACATACAATGAAGAACGAATTTTACGTTGTGTTGACTAGCAACGGTAGTATGCAGTATTACTCTGATACTACTACGCATTACGTGCCTAGGTTACCACAACAAATTCGCTTGCACGGTCAGTGGGTTGTTGGAAGAGCAGAGATTAAAATACGACTGACCTTTCAACACGTAGTGAAAAATAGCAAGAGAACGATCACTGTACGAACCATACCTTAAATACATACGCCATGGATACCCAAAGAAGAGGAAAAGATCGTCTCGTATGTTGATTCTTATACACGTCTCGGTCTGTACACAAATATCGAAAAAATAATTAAAGAAATAAATAGTTATAATACTGTGCGGGGTCACGTGATTTTTAATTTGGAAAGGGGTAGTTACGTAGTTGCAAAGTTAGTCTGTCCGGAAACACCAAACAGCGAATACGTACACCGATTAACGTTATCAGAAAAATTACACACAATATTTGGATTTGAAAGTACCAAAATTATTTTTGTTGAAAACAAAAAAATTGAATCTGTTCGTCCAGCTTATCTCGCCAACGCTTTACTATCTATGCTTATAGTTTACAGCGACATGTGTGAACCATACATCGAAGGAGACGTTCAATCGCGTTTGTTGCGAGCGGTGTTGTTGGACCTTAAAGGCCTTCAAGGTTACACGTATAATTGTATAAAAAATACAATTTTCTTACCTCCTATGTACATACCACTGTTGATTAACTTATTCTACACCATTAAAATTGATATAAGGGGCCAAATAGGTAGACTTATACCGTTTAACTTTGGAACGCTAACAGTGACACTTCGACACTTCATTTTAAACGAGTCGATTGAAAATGATGGACCTCTACGACGACTATTTTATTCCACAAAGTGTTGGTGAGGGTAATTTAAGCACGATTCATAGAAACAGTGAAGGGGGAGCCAGACGCATTTAAGTTGGTTCTCCCTACAAAGAGAAAAGCCAAGGAGAAATTAAGAGAACTTATGGAAGGTTCCGGTTATAAAGGCGGTTGTTTCGACACACCATTTCAGTTGCAACTGCACGGTGGCTCTGCACGGTCGATCGCGACGCGCAGTCATCGTAAGATAAAAGGTAAAAAGAGAAAGGTGAAAAAAGTGCGGAACCAACGCAAAAAGAGAACAAAATCAAAGACGAATGTTGCGTCAGAGTAGAAAAAGGAGAAGAAGAAGGGAAAAAAGAATAGAACCGCTAGACACATATTTGATAGTTAATTAAAGAAAAAAAAATGGCTTTCTTGCATAGCTACTTGTGTAAGTGTTTTAAGTTCGAGCTTTTTTTGTTTGATATTCCACCAACGCAAACAATCATTAAAGGATCGCACTGGGTAAAGTATAGATCGATATCATCGCTAACTGACGATTCACCCATCGAATTCATCGTACTAGGTGATGGCGAAGAATACATTGATTTTGCTCATAGGATGCTCAGTCTACGTGTCAATTTATGTGTCGATGAAGATGATGATCAAAGTGCTGATATATTGGCTGAAGTCACAAAAGCGAAGCCAATAAATAATCTTATGCGTTCGCTGTTCAATAAAGTCAATGTGTTTTTTAATCAGAAGTCGGTATTAGCACCCAATAGTGCGTATGCTTATAGAGCGCACCTAGAAACTTTGTTGAATTACGGGCATGCAGCAAAAACATCCCATTCAACAAGCGCATTGTGGTGCTGTTATATCATGTGCCATGTATCTATGTGAGAATGCGACCGATCAGCATTCTGACATATTATGGTCATGTATGTATTTTGTATGTGTGAGTGTATTTCAAACTTCTTATTATTAACTTCGAATCTACCTAAATAAGAATGCAGGCAATCAGCATTATGACATAGTTTGTAACACCGCTGCTCCAAAACCTTTGACGATCTATTCTGTTCATAAATGTTTTCAAAAATATTTTTGGAATCAATACGTGCTGAAAGTGCACGTGGTCAGCAATCTTAACCATCAGGTTTTGTTGGAATTGAGTAATAACTGGACTGCGTCGATTATTAGGTCGAATACCAACTTGACTTGCCAATTTTAAGCGCAAAAGTATAAAAGCTCCTCCCGCGTACCATCCTGGGCCTTTAACTGTTCTGTCAAGCAAACTCTAAGTAACTGCAATGATTCGAGTGCTCGATCGCGACCTGACTTAACAATAGTATGTCTTTGAAATATTTCGAGCCACGTTTAGTCAGTGTAGAAAGCACAGTCCAACTCGCTATTTCTCGACTCCCAAGATTATAAGTAGTGTTCGGATTCGTTCTGCTAAACGAGAGTAAGACTTTAGAAACCTTTCGAGCCGCGTTTAGTCAGAGTAAAACGATCCAACGCATTAATCTGATTTCGGGAATTATAAGTAGTATTACTGGATTTTGTGTAAGCGAAAAGATTCATAATCTTGAAGTGTACGTCAGAGGAGCGGTACAAGCAGAAGGACCGTCTAAAAGGGTCTCCGACGTAAAAGAGCAGCCTATCACCTATCTAGCCACGGGTGTTTTTGTTTAATTTACGATTAGATGCTGTGATCATACACGGAAGATCATGCGACTGCATGAGCGCGAACAGCTGTTGAACTAGCGTTACTTTAGTAAGTTTAAGTGTAATTATTTTAAAGAAACGATAACTTTAGGGTATAATTATTTATATCTGCGAATCCAAAACTTTTACAAATTTTTGTACTTTGCATTTATTTTGTATCCGGTACAAATTATACTTCGTTAAATTTATTTTAACTCATTAAAGTAATAACTTGGTTGTTAACACGAGACCTTTGGCATTTAAATCATTTTTGTTTCAATTACATTTAAACATGTAACTCACTCAATTAACTTCAAAGAATTCTTACTGACAACAAATACTTTACAAGGACGTACGATAACAGACAGCAGATGTATCAAGTGTAGTAGGTCAGTGTTCGAGTGCTCGGTCGCGTACCTCACACTTATATTCACTACATACGCTACCCACACAGCTCGACGGTAATTCCACACCGTAGCGTCGAGCTGACGACACTTTAGAAAGCATATACTGAGTGCGAGCAAAATAAGACTCTGGAGTCGACGACTTGTTCTCAACGAATAATATAAATTTATTTGTTAGTCGAATGCATGACGTCCTCCCTTCATCTCAAAGTGCAGACCTACAAAATTGGCATCCCTTGTGGGAAACTAGTCCTTTTTGTTCTTGTTTATTATGTGCTCATAAT
>JAPYYV010014434.1:0-15488 GCA_030522625.1 Copidosoma aretas
TCAAAGGCACGAGCTTTTATGAGTAATTTCAGAAATACATTGTCTGCTTTTACGAGCGAAAGATAATATGCAGCAATGGAAGAAAAGCCGTAAAGTTGCTATGGCATAAACAGGTCTGGAAATAATCTGCTGTGACAAAACGCAGCACACTTGACCTATTTTACCTCATAAAGAATTTAACAATCTTCAACTCTGTAATCTAATATGAAACGCCATGTCTCATACTAGCTAGCCAGCTCACCAACCTCTTTTAATTGCAATATTCTCTCCTAAGTCTCTTGCATGAATTTAATTCTGAGTTTGTAAATATTTGCCGTGATAATATCGTATTCGTCTAGATATTCTGAAATGACTCTACTTCTGTACCCCAACTTCCATCGTGACGTGGCTCTACGCCCAGCCCAGATTAAATTACGAATAGCGCGCGAGACGACAATTTCCCCGATAACTTTTTTCGACCGACTATTCAGGCGACTCGCTTCACTTGATTACGCATGGTGCGAGGAAAAACGTTTTCGTCAGTCTCATTTTTTCCTTGCGATCAGACGATTTATATTGGGACGTTAGTTCTCTGCGGGCTATGTTTGAGGTACACATAAAAAGGACAGGTGGGGGTGAGGGTTTACATGGATTCGCAAATTTAGTTGGGCACAACTCACTGGCAGATTTATGATAATTTCTTGACTACTGCTGGATAATAGATCAACTGTGTGTATTATGCATTATCACGTAGAAGAGAGATGATTTCGATGATTATTTCACAACTTTTGTATTGTGTAACACTTCGATCACGGGCATCAAAGTAACAATCAGTTATCCATCTCAATACTCCACAACCAGTTTATTTAATTTAACAGCACTCGATGAACCGACAGCTAAGATCACGATCGTAAACGTTTAATTTTATAGTGGACGCCATCGCCCACGTAAACCGATTAATCACCGAGTGATTAGTGAGAAAGCTCTTACCGCAGTAGTCGCCCTGGCACTTCATGGGCAACGCGAGCTCTCAACGTCTGCACCATGTATTTTTCTCCTCGTAATGTATTACCGAGTCTCTTCGCAAATAATGTAAACATTTTTTTTTTTCGAAAAGAAAATCAAGACCGTCGACATAATGCGTAATTTTATTATGCTTTTTTAATCATTGAACGGGCATCAAAAAACGCAATTTGAAAAACAGATGACAAACCCCACTGAAAAATCTCCCCGCGTAATATGGTGATAAATTTCCGAGGGGGAAAAAACATTGGAATAGGGTTAACGTTTACAGTAACCCCAGCTCTAGTCGAGAACGAATACGCAGGGAGCGAGCGAGCGAAGAAAAAAAAAAAATAACGAAGCCATACCTTCTCGCCAGTGCCCGACTCTACCCGTGCGTACTCCAATATTGGTTTTCACGGTGCCCTGTATACCCGCGCGCGCATTATAATGAGCAGAAAAGTAAAATTTATCGCCCACGCGGCTTAATTCGCATGCATTACCCCCGAAGGTTATAAACCAGTTGTACCGCGTACAGTATCTTTCTCCCTCTCTAGCCGTAATAAAATTTAAATCAGGTGATTTATATTTTAGCCGCACTCGTGTATGTGTGTATGGATATGGGCTTGAGTGCGCGATGGGCAAATTCTTAGGAAAGACCGCGAAGTCACAAGAAGGAAATTTCTAAGCTCGAATCCTCGAGTGCTACCATCGCCGGTGTGATTGCGCATACGCGTACCTGCTCTCCGAATCTATATTACCCAATAAAGCAGAGTGCGAAGACGAGGATTTAATTCCATCGATCGGCATGGAGGATGTGGGTGAATCGCGTGATACATTATAAGGAAGCAATTAATCGTGTGAGAGACGAACCAGACGGTGCCTACGGATGTGGTGTCGGTGTTCAGTGTCGGCACTCGTACTCTCGGGTGCTCACATCAGTTCAGCGAGGCGATTCACTGTTGACTTTTGTAAATAGCGTTACCGATTTGTCTTCTTCATTTATCTGAGTACAGTTGACATGCGAGTGATGCGAGGCGCTATAGATGTGTCTACTGTCAAAGTACGAAATCAGACTGATATTTTTATTCCTCCCTCGTTCTGCCCAGCCACGAGATCAGTTTGCAAATTCCAAAAAATGTATACGCCACACACTTTGTCAGGGGCTTGAATTTCCCTTGCTCGATTTTGTAACAAGTGGTATACCCACGTAAGGGGTAGTAAAGGGCGGGGTCGTAAAATTTTGCTGTGAAAATTGTGCTTCCATGCGCAGGTGTACCTATACAGACCTGCCGTTCCTGTGCTTACCTACCTATATGCGTTCCTATATGGTGAATAGAAAATTAACTTTGGGTTCATGTTCTGAGTTCCAGTGGCATGTGCAATAAAAAGCGTTTTATGCTTCGACTAGCCTCACAAATGAGAAAAATAATAAAAATTTATTGGCGTACAGTGCGTTGTACTAATATCTTTTTTTGGACCGACGTTGTAAAAGTAGACGTTTGGATTTATTCCTTTTCGTACTACGATGCTTGGTAAAATGAACGGCCTGTAATTTCTCCTCATTTCTTAACTACAAGAAGGAAAAACCAATATTCAATGGCAGAAGTTCCGCAACGAGGTGTCTCGATCTCATCTCAAAGGAAGCCGAGAAGAAGAACCGAGATCTGAAGGGGAGTGCGAATTTCTCACTGCAAAGGCTTTAATTCAAGAAACGCCTTCTATTACAGAACCAACGGTCGATATCTTCTTTGCAAGAAAATCTGTTGCAGTCATTTGCTTTTGCTGCTTTTACTATTATTTTGTACGGCTCTCCAGAATGTCTTTTGAGCGGTAAATATAAAGACTTGATGGCGATAACGAGAGAATAACCTGGGATGAACAGCGGGATATTGCAGGCTTAAAAATATTGATTTACAAGATGAAATCGGAAACGGACAGGAAGGGAGGGAATGATTATGGTTTCAGGTCGTCGTCTTCTTTGCCTCGTGTTTCATCCGAGAAAATAATTGAAGGTCGACTTTTATGTTGCTTACCAAATGGTTTGACTCAGGGTTCTCTGTAACAAATCTTTCTTTAAAGTACCTTAATTTTCCATTTGAGAAAAAATACCATGCACTGTGGATTAACGTATTTTATCTCAACTTACTGTACGCTATTTTATCATAACACTTAGTATTTTATTTCCATCTCAAATCTTAGACCCATCAATTCGATTGCTTTCAGAATGCTTGGGTATTAATTTTAAATATTTGACGTACAACCACGTTAGGCATTTAAAAATACCAGACTAATTTTTCAACAAGAAAGTTTCAAGTTCCCCATCATCAAAACTAATTGTCCGAACGTTTTAAAAAGAAAAGGATCAAAGTGCCATGGCAATTATACACTAAAACATGTGTAGTTTCTAAACACTTTTGCCCACAGTTGACCCAGTACAGCGAGGATCTCCGATCACCCGCATTAACTTCCTCGTTCTCCTCTGCCTCTTCTCCGGAGTGTACTTTGTACATGGCAAGTTCCAATTTTCCGCTCGCACCAACCGCGCGTATTCGCGGAATTCTCTGGGGAATGAATTATCTTTCGCGCCATTTGCGAGCGCTTACAAAGGTACGTGGGACATTTTAGGTATTTTCGGGGGGGGGGGGGGGGACGTTATCTTGATTCTCGCTCTCTTGGGATAGCGTTACTTTTTATGTTCTGCCGTAAGAGTGCGCTTCGGTTACAATTACATTGGTGTAAAAGCGTTAGGGAAAGAGAGAAACGGAGAGTTGGTAAGGCAAGTTATTAACATGAAGGTGTATCTATGGTAAGAGTGGAATCAGTGGGTAATTTACAGAATCACGTATCATTGTTCAGAATAGATTTCATAGCGAGGGAGTATACCTAACAGCACGCCTTAAAAAAAAGGGGGGGGGGATATAAAAACTCAGAAAAAGAGAGAGTAAAGTGGTAGGCAATCAATTTCGGAGGGTCGCAGGAGGGAAAAAAGAGGGGTAGGGTGGTTTGCGCCCTCCTGAAAAATTACGAGTTATTTTCACGCATTTTTGCACAGCGGGAGTTGTTCCCTGTCTCGGTATTCCTCGCTCCCCCGAGAATGTCCCAGGAGAGGAATCGCTTCTGAGCGTGAAGGGACGTAAAATGCCGGAAAAAAAAAAAAGGAATAAAGTATAAAACTTTGCCTTCGTCTCTCGCCACGACCCCCCGGTTTAGAGGGTGAGTGACTTTTTTGCTGTGTATATAGCACGACATTTATTTTTAATTCCACTTGTTATGCTGCTTTTAACAAAGCTACAATGGACTTGACGTGCGCAAAATAGCAAACGACGGTTCGCTGCGTCACGTATTTTTAACTTAATAAATTCTGCTGTCGTAACACTTATTTTTCAATTAAAAAAACTTGATTGAACAAAAGTTCCGCTCTTGCGGGAGTAACATTGAAATTCAAAGCAAAGCGCTCGTCAAACAGACGTTAATTTTCCGAGCCAAGTAAGTGTGTGCATGGCACAGTTTTCTTCCCTATATATCCTTTAACTCTTCTGTGAGTAACTCTCACACATAGCACGTATGACTCGCGTATGCACTTTCATCTCCCAGACTCTTATTGAGCTGACTATGTGGTCACTCGAACAGGAAATGCCCTAATTATTCAGTCTCTGCTATGCTAAGCTACGTTCTAGTGCATTCAGAAATGTAATGATCGAACTTCTAAGGAATAAATAAAACGTGGCCATACGTCTGCAGACCATTTAAATGTAATATACAGTTGTACATCGTATTTAAGGAAACGTTTGAAGGTATTTCGACGTTTCCAGAACTGACACGCCAAATCTACTTATGTACCCTTAGTCCTCTGCAGTTCGCTTTGTAAAGTTATCAATATCATTGAACATCAAAGTTATATTTGCCGCAAACGCACACTACACCCTTAGACTCTAATCTCTGAGCGAAACGATCAACTAAACGCAATTAGTTTATACAAGTTATAGAAATACGCCCACAGAAATCGAATTTCTATTCAACAGGATGCGATATTCGATGTATTCCAATAAATCGTATGTGCAAATAAATCAAACTAATGTATTATTGAAATAATTAAACCGTGTAGATGTCACTAATACGATGTACGATTTATGGACCAATAAACTGATTGAAAATTCAATTTTTGAATACTCAATTGAAGCTCGTATTCGGAATGATGTCAGTTTTGGCTCGGTTAAGCAAACAACAAGCACGACAAAGAGATATTGAAATGTTACAGTGCAATTTTCCACGAGCGAAAAAGCGCCTTTGTTTGCTCGGCAGCCCGGAAAACTGGGTCACCCGTTAATCCTGATATTTACATGATAACTGATATTCCAATTACAGCAGCGAGTTTGAGCCTCGCTCGTTCCTTCCTTCGCACATATATATGTACACGTGTGCAGCAAAAAAAAAATTATTTCATACAAAGTTGAAATTACTCATCAGCGATTCGTATGTAGGATGTATTTTTTGGTACGTTAACAGTGGCGGATTCAAATCGATTTCCGAGTAAGATAAAAATGTATACATCTAATTTATGTTTACAACATTTTATTAACTATTCTATTCGGTAATTTGTTATTGCTGTTGTTAATAGCGCATCATTATTGTTAATATCATATGCATTTCAAAAGAAACTTGTGGCTTGTTTAAAATTATGTATGTCTCATTATTTTATTTTCAATCAAAAGGAGTTTGTAGCTCTTTCGTAAAATATAGAGGGTTTCATCTAACTGGTCGTTCCTTAAGCGAAAAATTGACGAAGGTGCCTTTTGATCTATCTTTATATGAGCCACTGACTGAAATTTGGTTTCAGGAGATAATTAAGACACGCAAACTTGAAGCATATAGTGTGCGATACTAAATGGGAGTATAAAAAATTGATCAGACAACACTCGAGGACTTGAAATGTCAGGACCGGAGCTCGACCTAATCCAAAAGGAGGGCAAAGATGCACGAGAGCAGCAAAGGGGATAGGTAGTACGTATAAAACTCCAAAAGAGGACCAATTACCCAATGACAAGAAGAATTAATATCCTTCCAAGATTGAAGCTGGTCATTGAGCGGGTAATCCTAGTAGGTCAAGATAACATCCCTAATCCCACGACTTTCTTGAATAGAGAGAGCTAAAATAATTGGATTCGATATCTTTTTTCGATGACCTCTTTTTTCGTTTTCATTCGGACGGACGTAGCTCGCGTCAAAGGGTACATAGACGATGACCTGGTATACATACAGAGGCTCAAAAGAAAGAGGCCTTGCGAATGTCAGTCTCATATAAAGAAAAGATTATAATATGTGTACGTGTATGGCGGCACATGGATGGGACCAATTTTTCTTCAACATCTGGCACTAAAATTTTTTTTTCGTTTAATATTATCGTGAGTGTATGAGATGACCACAATAGTGAAGGATCACTCCGGTCTGCCTGTAGGTTTTACAATTTAATATATTTTTTCTTACTCTTTAACAGTATTTGGCAAAGATACTTTACTTAAATTAACCCCAACTCTTAGTAAATAAAAGTTTTTTATCATGAAATAAAATACAATTGCTTCTGCTTCAAAAAAACCTTTTGATTGTGTTCTTTTGAACAAAGACTCTTGACGAATGTACACATAAAAATTATTATGTATTTAATACTAAAAGCAAACTTGTAAGGCAAATGAAAACCAAGAATATGGTTATCTAACAATACATGCAATAATCATCGTAATGTGTGTATGTTTCCTGTTCTATTGTTTCTGTATTTTCTTAAAAGACAGTGATACCGGTATCGTTGAAAATATTTGGGCGGTGATTATTTTGTAATTACCAACGAAAATTATTATCTTTTGATCAAAGACAAAAGAGAGTATAAACTTCAACTGCTATAGTAACTACTAGTAGATTAAAAAGTTGATATTTTAAACGTAAAGTGTACGCTAATGGTAAATAAGTGTTTATACATTGTAATTTTTATTCTGCCTATTCAAGTGCGAAGTAGTATTAAATAATAAAAAACTTTCTAAAAATAAGAAAAAAAAGGTTATGTCGGAAGGTGCAAGCAGTGGTTTAATTTCTAGACAGAAGATTGTTATTATCGGAGATGGTATCAACAAAGTGAGTTACTTCTCCCCTCAAAGTGCTGCTGTGTATAAGTGGTTTCAAATTTTTCTGTAAAAGCAAAACGAACAATCAATAGAAAAATACCATGCATATTTATATCCACATAAGTATGTGACTCTGGTGTGCACTGGTTAAGCAAGACATACATGACGAGATTAGAAAATCTACTATTTTAAAACTAAACATACATTCTCGATTTTTCCGATAAAAAAATAAAAAAGTAAAATAAATCGTATGAGTTCAAAATAAAATCGTAGAAGCAAATTTTGAGCAATAATTATATATTATCACACCTGTTTAAAGCATTTTTTTGTGGATGATGACGATAAGTTGTACGTAAAGATTAGGCAACCTCAGGTATGTATTATAGGGTGCTCATCTTTCGACGGAGGCACAGGAGTCATCTCGTCGACAGGGCTCGTTGCATTGAAGACAGTGCTCGTTTTATTCAAGGCAGTGCTCGTTGTGTTGAAGGCAGCACTTATTGCATCAGAGGTAGTGACCATTCCATCGGAGGTAGTGCTCGTTGGGTCGTCGTCAGCGCCAATTGATTTCATGAAGAACACAAGACCGGTGATTGATAAAATAAGCAGGGCCACTAGCATAAGGGTACCAAAAATGGCTTCCTTTTCCATGGACTTTATACAACAGTCAGGCATGATTTCAACTCAAAATGAATCTAATATGTAGCACATATGTGGACAATGTATGATATGTAACTACCAATGCGTGCAAGCAGAACAAAGCACGTCCCTTATTGCGACTGTCGCACAAAAACGGTAATGTTTTCTTTCATCGGCCACAAATGGCTTTTATACATACTCTTTTTTGTTACTAATATGTCTAGAGTGGGAAGAAAATTAAAATTTTCCATATTATAATTGACTTTGTTCAAAGCTAAACTGTCATTATTGAAATTAATATTTTCTTCGCGACCATGTCACGAAAAATTCCATGTCTGCATGTTTTGACGCATAGGCTGCACGAAATAAACTATTTCATCAGCCCATCTAAATAAAATTGCGAACACCGAAAAGGAATATAAACCTCTAGACCACCGACCGCCGAAGGTACCACTCTGTGAAAAATAAATTTATGGACACAAACAGGTAAATCTTAATATTTTTCGACCAATCAATTCTAAAAGAAAAACAAAGATTTTATCGGCTAAAAATATTAAGATTTCATCCTCTTGTGTCCGTAAAAAAACCTATCAGGGTTATCATACTCAATAGGTATTAGTACTAGACAGACAAGATATTGTGAACAAAGAAAATTCGTTTGCTCATTCAATAAATTCAATACCATATTATACCAATAACAAAAGACTCTTTTCAAAGCGTCATCACTAATTAGACATGTCGAGTAATTTATCATAATTTCAAATTCATTTACATACTTTCTGTTCCTCCCGCCCGCTCTTTTTATTTTTTCCCCGCAATGATTTATGTTTTCTCTCTGTCTATCATGTACAGCTATTGACTCGAGTAAGTTTCAAGAGCTCGTTTAATGGCACGTGCAATATTTTTGCGGAGTATTTGAAGGGTAGACAAACATTCGAACGAAACCAATATCCAATAAGCATAGTATTTGCAGAACGTCTTTAATATTTTAATAGCAAGAGAGACGAAACAGCGCGAACCGAGAGCGAGACATGACATATAGTGTATAGCAGGTCCACCGAGCTCTCGGAGGATGCATAATTTACGAATTCACAGATCCGGAAAATCCGTTGTTCTGTCGACGCGAGAGCGGGCGTGTACGTGCGCATGTGTGAGGATGCGTTACTGCGACGTGAGATTTTCGAAGGGTTTCGGATAAAATCTCATGTACATATGTATACATTATATACACTGGCGCGTATTACATGCATTAATGTATGAGAGAAGAGGAAGTGAATTAAGTCCCGAGAGCATCCGGTACGAGCTGCGAATTTATGCTTTCAATATCTTGCCCCCGCTTACATTATCTCTTCATCTTACTTGCTCGATGTATGGACATGAGTGTATATATACGTGTTATCTTTCTATAACCAACGAGGACGATGAGTGTTTAGAATTTTCCTTAGGGAGATCAGTACTTAGCATGTGTCTCTCCTTTTCTCTGTTATTCGCTTTTATCTCACAATCCTTTCGCATTGGAAATAAAAAAAAAATCTCTTCGGAAATGATCCTCAGCTGCCTAACAATAGCATGAACCCGTTCTTTTTAAGAAAAGGAAGACTTTGTGGAGATTTAACAGCCTGAGAAGACAGAGGTTTAAAATGTGACTCTATTCGAACACAACGTACAAAGGAGACTATAATGCATTTACTGCGCGGAAGATGCGAAACAAGACGAGAGAATAATAGGAAATAGGCGCGAAAGCACCATAACGTGGCTCTGCACCTATATGTGATAATATTATTTCTTGTACACATGGTCTATATGTTCACGTAGGTGTTGCTTGGTACGAAACACAAAATTTCAAAGAGATCGTGGACTTTGTTTCGTTTAGGATCGAAGTAGTATTAAGGTCCATTATATTATGTATACAGATATGTATTCTGATAACACACGAGCAATCTTGACACTTCCCATTTTTACGATGGCCTAGTCTGGAGAAGGTATACTTATATAAATGCAATATTCACTTGCAGTGTGACGCTTGTCTGAATATATTATTTCGTGGTCATTGTTTTGGAGCGGAGAGTAGGTTGCCGTGAGGAGGAAAGTGGGTGAAGCGTGTGTTTGTCGGAATCAAAGCGGAGCGCTCAAATATTTATAGGCTTCGTTAAGGCCAGTTGACGTTCGGGTAAACAATCAGCCATGTTACTCTGTCGCTGCTCTAGAGCTGCGGGGCTGCCCTGATTCTGTTTGTCGGAGGGGGTTTGTGCAATTTTAACGATTTCCCGAGCGTTCGGTAGTTGTGGGAGATCAGTTGCTCGTTTGCTGCTTTTATTTGAGAATCGATTAAATTGGACAAAGCATCTTCAGCAAGTGGGAAATAATGTCTCTTTTCTTTTATTCTCTTGTAGTTTTGAAGCAATCGATATACCAAGTCGGTGGTTGTTATAAACTGCGAGTTTTTCTTGGGTCCTTTGTATTTTATTATTGTAAATAAAATATTTTAAAAAAACTTTTATATTCCAGCAGTTTGATTCTCAGAACAGTAACCATTGTTACATATAAATCAACTTGAAGAAATAAGGAGCTATATTTTTTGTGACTTTGGTAATGACAGTAATACCGGGCAATTAGAATCGAGGAAGGAAAAGTGTTGGTGAAACCATAGGAAGTACATTGATATGTGGACGAATCAGCTCACGATTATAGCTAAATAAATTTTGATTTAAAATTACTGAAAAAAATTACGAGAAAGCCGTTCAAATATTTATTATTAGGTGACTACAGGCCTTTCCTAACTTCTCTGCTCGCACCACTTTTTTTTGTACAAAAACTCCGTGGCCTAAATACACACAAAAACTTTTGACAAGAGAAACCAACAACGAAACAAAAAAGGAAGAAAAACCTTTCTTCACCACAACAAAGCGCATGGCATAATTCACTTCTGCAGCGGAGCACGGCATAGCCGTAGAGAGTAAGTCTACAAGCAAGAGCCGAAAAGGCAATGCTCTCGCTTGAAAGAAAACCAGCCTCTCATTTCGCGAGCTCGTAAGTACTCGCCTTTGAGCGATGACTGGCAAAGTCGGACGTGAAATGGGCGGCTACTGAAAGAAAATTCCTCGATAGCAGAACAAAACGAGTGCGTCGGAGGAGGAAAAGAAAAATGTATAAACTCGGTATGAGAAGAGAGAAAGAGGTGGCGAAGGCGCACGGCAAAGCAAAGAGGCGATAGTTTTGTATACTTAAAGTAGACGCGCTGGAGCTTTTTCACTTTCTTCCGGTCGGGCAAACGTCTCTCAAAAATGTAAAAATTCGTTTAACCTGTTTGATTTTGTCTAATTTAAATATTTTTGTTTTCAATGTATGAATGTTTAAAATTTTAATCCGAGTTCCCGTTTCAGCCAGTAAGTCGCTTAGCAGCTTCTTCTTCAAAACGTGTGAGCTGATATTTTTTCATGACTCCTTACTCGCTTGGTCCGATGGATAAAAAGTTGTGGAAACTTTGTCCGCGGATAAAGTACAACCTATGAATAAGTAAATATTCGAGGCGCTAGGAAGGAAATACAAAATTAAAGTGTCAGCAAGTCATCGATAGAGATCGATATAGACGCGTTTTCAAACAACTGATACATATATACTTGGACGCCGGCTCCACCTATGTCAGCCGGGCGCGTAACTTTTCTCATAAGTATGGTAAACTTTGAACTTCATCGCTAGTGGCTTGCCTTCCGAGGATTAAAGTACATCCAAAATGTATTAGAAAGGATAAGGGGGCAAGGGAACGTGTCAACGACTACTGCACTAGAACGAATGATTATTATCATTAATTTTATCTCCGACTTCATAATTATTCCTTTTTTCACAGTGAAAAACCGGGGGATCTCGGAAATTCTCAATAGTTTTGGAGAAAACAAAAGAGACGCATAAAGCAAGAGTCTCAATTCAGAGTTTAGCGTAACAAAGAAAATGTTATCTATGGTTTTGGAAACTATTATTGCACTTAGACGTCCGAACAACAGATTGTTACGTATATCGATAAAAGATTTTCACATTTTGAGGTTTAATTATTGCGAAACGATCATCCTTGAGACAGAGATTTCTTAGTTCCAATTTTTAAGTTTAACATCAAATACGATACATGCGTAAAATTAGTATGTACCCTCATGCGCATAGTATATGCTAATCAGTTCGACACGCTTCACCGTATTTCCTGGTATATAATCTCTTAGGGATATTTAGGTCCCTGTATCTGCTTTCGCAGTTCACCGAGTAAATCTTCCTGTTTGCCGTTCGATTCACAGATAACTCCGTGCCAGCTTTCCTCCCTTGGAATATCTTGAAATTATCGATGCATAAACTTACAGTCGAAGATTCTCTCCTTTTCCTCCCTTTTTTTTTTTTTTTTTCTCAAGCCAAAGTAGGCCGGAAAATTCACAAAACTGAACCATTTTTTAGTCCTTACATGATTATATTATTATCTATGAAAAATTTTTATTGATAAGAAAACATTTTAAATATTCACAGAAAAAATGTTTTCCTTACCGGAAGAGGGAAATATTGCAGCCGCATGCAAATCACGATATTACGCATGCACAGTGTAACCTTTTCAATCCTTCACAATAGCATAGCTTTTCATCACTTTCGCATTTTACTTCCATGGCGAGGAACTCGAGCACGATAAGAGAGAGAGAGAGAAGCGGAAAAGAATACTCGTACAGAAAAAGAAAGCTTTGCATGTAAAGCTTGGGGTTGCGGGATAAGAGAAAATCAATGCAATAAGGCAAAAAAAGAGAGACAGAGAAAAATATACCAAGATACAAACAGAAGAAAAAAAGATCAAGTCATACCTACGCTGGTTTTGAATATTTTTCTGATTTATCATAACCTCTGATGTACATGTAGCCGCATTTTCTTCTCTTCTTTTCATTCTTCTTAATCCGAACTCGACTTCGCATGGAATATTAATGTTTGGAACTACAGTCGAGAAAAAAGCTGCCGGCAGATGGACAAAGGAAAAGGGGGAAGGGGTTGAAAAAAGTTTTATTGCGGCTGACCTGCCCCGTTTACCCGGAATATAAATGCACCCTTCTTTCAGGCACGTCTTTATAATGTTTCTTTTTCTATGCCTTATTCGCGTTCATGGTCGTGAGTTTTGGTGGGATTAAATTCCTTGACCTACCCTTTTCCCCCAAGACATTTTATTACTTCCAATTAAACTTCGATATTTTCGTGAAAATTCTGGATGTCTCAGTTAATTTAACTAATGCTTAAAAATGGCCTCAAAACAAGTTAGAAATTAACACCCAATTCCTCCATTATGTCACAAACGTCTAAATCTGACCAGTAACATCTTTACCGCTTTGATGTCAATCCCACATCCCCAGTCTAACCTATACGTATACACGTGAGATATTGATAATCCAAAACGAGAATTTACTCGAATCCTCCAAAAGTCCCGACTACTGTGGAAGACGCAAGATTCGTCTTCAAAGGAATAACGCGAGGAGATTATAAATTAAAGAGGCTTCGGAGTCGCATCCACAGTCTCTGTACATACCAGCCGACAAAGTAATCAGGTTTTCAATTTGAACGACAGTCTGACTTTGAAAACAGGTAACAAGTTTGACGACCAAAAGAGGAAGTGCGTCTCCCATACGCAATTGGGGTTCCATCTCCCCGTCTTCTTCTTCTACTCCGCCTACTTCGAGCTCATCTCCCGAGGATTCGGTTTGCGGTTCGATGGTCTTGTCAGGCTCCGAACGCTGATTTTCATCCCTTTATGCCTCGCTTTATGCGAGACGGATGTATGTATGTATGTATGTATATACACATGGTTTTGACATGAATATGATTCAACGCTTGGGTGGCTTGGAAGTTCCTCCTCGACTATTACGCGATGCGACAGTGGCTGTGGATGGAACACAAAAACAATATGTCGTCAACAGCATTATTTTTACCAAAAAATATTCTTCATCAGCTTGCCCGAGTCTTTCCATGATTGTTCAAGTCTCTATCATGATTGTTCTAGCCAATGCTCGATATTTGTCCATCAAGATTATCTCTCTTCATTTTAAATACCAAAAAATGTATCTACCTCAATACTAATCTATACTTACCCTTAATGCGCACAGGATAAGCATGATTAGGATATCGAAATCGGATAGTACGGGAGCGGCACGCGATACCGTAATACCACGATAAATTGAACGACGTTGGGCAGCTGCTGCTGCTGCTGCTGCTCCTCGAGAGCGACAACGACGCCGCCCGTACAATCTGGCTCGAGCGCAAAGTTACTAAATTTAATGGGGGACTTTCGGATTAGTTTGCCGGGTACCGTGCGGCTCCACCTTTCCGCTTCTCCTAATCGTGTTTCCGACTTATACGACGCGACTGCCGCTGGATAATCTTGCCCTCTTGCAGAACTCGTCTTTTTGCGAAATATATACATGTATATTGCGCCGCGGTTTTATTGGCCTGGTAAATTATTGAATCACGGGAAATTGAATGCTGCAGGGAACTTTGGCTGATTGAGATTCATGATCCGAACGCGTCGGATGCTGAATTCGCAAAAGCCTCGGTTCATAAATCCACCAGTATACTTCTTGATGGAGTTGTTATTATTATTATTGGATCCCGTAGAATGAAATGATTCTTTTTTTTTTCCTCCGGTCGTACCGTAGGATATCAAGGCAGATGTTTACTCTGCTCTCGTCGATGAGTGCTCAAAGAGTTTTTTTAGCGACGAAATATGAGAGCAATGATAACAAAATTAGACATCGGATAAAATATAATAAAACAGGATATTATGTCGACTATGCGTATATTGATTCGATGATCGATTATTTATTGTTGACAAATACGCACATTCGTGTAGGTCAATCAACTTAATTTTTTTTAACACTTAGATAATTTATCTCCAAGTGAATAATGTTTAATATACAATTTATGCTACTTGAACTTGATGATCACTCACCAAATATTGATCCGTACTACTAGGAACTTCTTAGATATTTTTATTCTCGAAAATTCAAGTCTTATGAAAAACACAGAAGAGAAAAAGAGAAGAAATTTAATATTCTAAATTTTGAAATCATCATACCATGCAAATCCATTTTTGGCACCTTTCAAGGTTTCCTCACTCCAACACGCTTCATACCCCGTACTCTTGCAATATAAAATAATTCACCCTCTTACGTAGCGCATATCGTCTGTTTTCCCATCCCCTTTTTCTCACCTTCCCTGCACGTGGGCGGATCATATTTTTCTCCCCTCCGGCATCAAACTTTTTTATCTTTTTTCTCCTCTTCTCGAGTTTACACTTCTTTACTTTATTACTTCTCTTATTTAGGTGATAATTTATCTTCCCTTTCTTAAATATTTATATCATTTAACTTTATCATTAAAACGCTGCTACTGCAAAGTATTGATTGGAAGTTAATTAAGTCTATCCGCCTTACTACCGCAATACAATACGATATTCAATGAAATCAGTAATCATTTATTCATCCCAGGGATACAACGTCTTAAAATACCCAGTGTCTTAAAATACAGTGCGGTCCAGACAATTGAAATTCAACTATTCATGTTGAGATCACATTTAACTTAAGGTCATGTACCATTAAAATTGATTACTTGAATAAAAAATCACTGCACAAGACGACTGACTACCGTTTTCCAATCCAAATGTATACCATATGAGCAACTCGAACCGATCAATCACAATCTGATGTATATATGCACATTATATCTCATTCTAACGCAAATATTCTT
>JAPYYV010014439.1:0-11680 GCA_030522625.1 Copidosoma aretas
TGGAAAATTTGAAATAGCGAATCGTATGTGGCTAACAAAAAAATAGAAAAGACCGCCAAACAAGATTGTAATCAGTCTCTTGGGATAATTGTGGTAGCTCAACGCTTATTTAGCATAACAATCCTTCAATTGGAAATGGTGAATTAAATATGGCTACCCAGAAATTACAAAATACCATAAAGATTTACGAATATCATTCTATATTGTTGTTCACATGCTCAATACAAATTCGACTTTTGAATTAAAAATAGCAAGCCCAACATCACAGTTCAAAGAATTAAAAAATTGTAGAACTGAGCAAAAGCTCGTCCATATGTATCTTTAGGTCGCTTAACCATAATATGATATTACATTTACACTATGTAGAGTAGCGTATCCATTGAAAAAAATCTACAAAGTTAAAAGAACTAATATGTATAAGGTTAATGAAATTTCTTAAATTCAAGCACGTGCAATAATTTTACATTTTCAAATCACTTACACAATGGCCACTCGTAATCAGTCACAAATTCATCTTAAAACTGCTCATTTACCATGCTAATTGCAAATCGAACATTATAATTACGAAATTAAGAACAGCTCATTTAACATGCTGGACGAAATAAATAGTAAGAATATTCAAAAATTTTTTTTACGGAGGTTTTTCAGGTCGCCGAACACTAATCTGACAGATGATCCAACATGATGGCCGAAAAAAATTGTACAAATATATAAAAATGTATTTATTAATGTTTTTCAGATAGCTGTATACTAATCTAACATAAGATCTAATGTAGAAAACGACAATAGTAGGTTTTAATTTAAAAGTACAAAACTATGACTATTAAGAATTCGTTAACTTAAAATTTCAAACCTTACATATGGACTTCTTTAATTTGAATCTCCGAAACTCTCATAATGTCTTATGTCAACATTATTAAGATCGTCTTCAAACTATAAAAAAATTTAACAAATGATAGCCAGAAGAAAATGTAATACTATTGAACAATACATTTATCTATAAGGTTTTGAGCTAAGTGGTTATACATTACGTCATAATGTCTAAGTTGCCTAATTTTTCAGTATTTCTTTTGATACAGAGAAAATTTAGAATATCATAGAATGGAAGAAGAGTTGGTAGAACCCGAGGATGACCACGAAAAATAAAAAATTATTTTTATGTTAACTAACGAGAGGAATTTATGTAAATTAAACGTGTAATATCGAACAAAATATTCTTTTTCTACTATATCAGAAAAGACATATTTAATTTTTTTATCGAGTTTGAATCAGTGTTAAGTTATTAGATACCTCCCAATAACAGATTTTTTTTTTACATTTTGGCGGTCGTATCTATTTTTTTTGTTGGCGACATAAAATGCGCTATTTTAAATTTTCCAATTCTCATTTTAAATTTGCGTTTAGCGACCACAAATATTAAAATAGATTGATTTTTGCCTAATTTGGCGGTTTGTTTTCATGTATTCGGCCGCCATATTTTATCCGCAAATTTAAATTATGAAAATGAAATCTTACATTTATGTTCAGCAATCCAAAAAGCCGCTATGGACTAATTTTTGTAAAATTTTGGCCGATTTTTGATTTTCTTGGCCGCCATACTAATCCGTCATTTTAAAGTATGAACTGTAAATGTCAAATTCGTGTCTCGCAGCCCAAAAAACCAATATTAAATAATTTTTGTAAAATTTTGGCCGATTTTAAATTCTCTTGGCCGCCATATTGGATCCGCCATTTTGGATTTTGAACTGTAAATGTCTAATTTGTGTTAAGCACCCCAAAAAACCCTTATAAACTAATTTTCGTAAAATGTTGGCTGATTTTTAATTTCGTTGCCGTCATATTGGATCCGCCATTTTGGATTTCGAACTTTAAATGTCAAATTCGTGTCTTACACCCCAGAAAATCTTATAAGCTAATTTTTGTATAATTTTGGCCAATTTTTGATTTTCGTTGCTGCAATATTGGATCCGCCATTTTGAATTTTGAACTGTAATTGTCGAATTCGTGTTCAGCAGCCGATTTAACCTATAGAGACACTATTTACATAACAAAACTTTCATCTATTGTTTAAAAATCAATTGATCTTCTGAAGAGAATGCTTTAGGGGGTGCCTTTAGGGGGTGTTTTCACCCCCAATTCACCGTTTTTTTCATTTCGAAACACTCTTCCTATATTATATAGTGTTTTAGCTTGAAGCTACAAAAAAAATCATCTTGATTGGATTATCACAGCTGCTGCTATTTTATTTTGACACAAAAAATCGCGTTTGGTCCCACTACTACTACTACTACTACTACTACTACTACTACTACTACTACTACTACTAGATCGAGATCCTGAACTCTGGTTTAGCGATTTATTTGTTTTTGAATGAACGCCTTTGTCATCGTCGTCATCGATCAGTAACCTTGCTACCTGTGGGTTTTTGACACTCTCTTGTGGGATACTTGCTCTACGAAACACCACGGCCAACTGATCACATCCCACTGGAGCGCGCTTTCTTCTATCTCTCAAGACATTATTTACTAGATCGACAATATTCGATCGAGGTATACGAACGCCACTTATAATTACTGTATGTTTAGCCGTCCCCTTGACGTCAGCAGGAGCACGCAAGTGACGTACATCGACTGCAGCGCTATTGCGAAACTTTTTAGGTACGGTTTTGTTAACTTTGGTATCTTGCTTCTCCTCCTCTATTCGTTCCATTTTATCCTCGTCATCGGACGGTTCGTTATCTTGGGACGAGGTCACGTGATTACTTTCCACGTTAGTATCAATGTGTTCGTATCTTCCGTTCTCTATGTCCTTAAATGTAAATATCGTTGCAAAATTTCTTGGTATTTCACTTTTCTCGCCCGTCACCGTACGATGAACTTAAAATTTCGCTCATTTCTACATCGAGCCAAATCGTTATGGTGCCTGGTGTTTGCACAGATTTCAGATCACCACTAAAAAATGTGTTTCATAAACGTTCTACGTTGTCTTGGGAAAGGAGAATCATTTTTTTCGGGTTTCCATTTTGGTTTTTTGTTTTACACGAGTGACAGCACCGTTACGAGAAGTGGACCCAATAAAGCAGGTAAGAAACTTCCTCCTTGTTGCACAATGATTTGTTTCTATGATGCCGGATGAATTTTTTTGTCTTAAAGTTTTCTGAGAACGTTGGCGTGTTTACCGCTACTTTTTCTTTACGTTTGCTCCTTGTCAAGATAGTATAGAGCTCTTAAAATGGCCGTGTGCTTCAAGTGAAACGGCGATCGTGACTTTGGTGCCATCACAACGTTACGACGGGTACTTGATTGATCGTGTCGCCTCCTATCAGCAGGCTTTTTGCCACGTATACACACTGATACTCGTCGTCTGTAAAAATACAAGTACGAAATCGACAGTGATCCGGTGTATCTTGTTTGAGATCTAACAAGAGGAAACCAAACAGTCGCGAAGTCGAGTTCCAATAAGCTTCTTCCAAAAATCGAGGATTTACTGGACACACGTTTTGAAAGATGTTGTATTTGTGCTCGATCGCACAGATTTCTAAAGATAGCGATGTACTGTGCGTTTAACGGTATGTCGCGCTGACCCTTACCTTGATGAAATACATTTTGTGTAATGAAGATTACGCTTAAGTTGTTAGGATGACTACCTTTGGTACACAGATCGACGATAGCTTCAACAGCGGATTATTCACGCATCAAATCCTCAATGATTACTAGTTTTGGCTGTGAGTCACCCACCCAACGACTGCCTCGCGGTAATCCTTCGTAAAACTCTATATTCTTTTCGAGATCAAGGAAACTAGACTACCACTCACCGTGACGGAGAATGATCTGTTCGAATCGAGTATCACTCATACGTTCAATGTGTCGCAAAAATCGTTTTGCTACAACCAGTGGGGCCGCTAAAAGTGCAGGTCCATAAATAATTCCATCGCGTATCCATGATACCTACTGCACTCTGCCGATAAGCTGAGCAACCGCAGGGGGGCACACCACGCGCGTCGCTTGCGAGTCCGCGAGTCTTTTGAAAAAAGGCTTGTACTTGCGTAAGACTGGATTGTGCGACCAATCGGCTCGCGTCGTCGGCTTGTGTGCTAATCGAGGTCTTTTATCCGCCAGCGCGCCGCACACAACCATTTAGTTTGGTGTAAAGGCGACTCTTGCGAGCAATTGGGTCGTTTCGTCAGATTATTCACCAATCGAACTAATCACAACCGTGTGATTATTCTCCTACGACGTTGACTTAAAAAAAAAGGTTCGCTTCTCACATACCTCTTATTTTATTCGTACGAAGAACTGGAAATAATAAAATGAAAGTATAAACATCCGTCACTACAAGAATGTGCTGACTTGAAATTAAAAACATTCGTCGCCTCGGATCTACGAATTTACTGACGTAAACGGTAATTTTATATTTTACTCAAGGTTAAACACGCACATACATACACATACACACACATACACACACGCTCATATGTTTTGACAGCTTACCACACTCTGCTTAGTTTTTTTCTTCTATCTCTGTCCTACGAGTGTCGTCCTTACTATGGTTTTCTTCTGGAAAATTCCAATCACACATTCATCTCGTTAGCGGCAGCAGTGTTGCGTTTGTATCCGTAAGCGTAACTCACGTCCAAGTTCTCGAATCTTCTTTTTCCGTACATGGTTTTACATGTTTTTGTTTCTAAAATCATTATAACTTCATAAAAGGCTGTTCTGCGAATGTCATGATTCGAAACGTTAATCTCATTTATGAGAGACGTAATCAAATTTTGTATGGTTTTAACATTATTTATCTGACTGTTAGCATAGTTTAACCTCATCCTTTTGTTTTACATACATTTCCATCACTACCATCGGACTTTTTGTATTGATATGCAAGAAATTTTGGACCACCTGATAAAAACGTTGTTATGTAAATGCCAGTAGCATTATCAGACAGTTCGTCAGTAAGATCATCAAGTGCCGAACCGATCGGTAAATCATACTCTTCATCTCTGCTGATATAAAAGACGGAGTCAGCGTCGTAGTACGAGACTCGAGGTCCTAGAGCGTGCAAGTAACCAAAAAGTTTTAGTTTAGCTTGGGCCGTGACGAAAGCTGCGACGACAACACTTGTACTTGGTGATGGTATTAATGCTTCTTGTTTAGAATGCTAGTCTACGTAGATCGTTTCGTCATTGACGTCCAGGATACCGTTGACTTCGATTTCAGCACTGGTAAGTAACTCCACGAGTCTCTCTGCAGTTGTGACTACCTCGATTTTTGTCATGTTTTAACGCTGGCCAAACTTCCCCCATAAAGAATTCAAACATAACTTTGCAACTGATCTAAGGCCAGCATTATACTGTACATCTACTTTCTCAATGATTACTCCTTCCGTTTTTAATAGCTGTTCAACAAAAGTCATTTTGTCTGGATCAGAGATAAACTCAGCTGGAAAGCCAGATGCTAAAGTTTTTCGCATAAAAAATTCGTCAATATATTTAGCGAATAGTCCACCGTTACCCGTTGTTTGATCGTATTGTGTCATCTTATACTGCCAGATTTCAAGTACATTTACCACCTTGTAACCCATTTGTACAGCCACTTTGATTTTTTCGGATAGCGATGTTCCATGCAACACTTGATCTTTTGCATCGTTGTGTGGACAGTCGTTTTGTACACATTCTTCACAACACTTTCTGCACAAAGAAAACATCAATTTTTCCTGCATTTTTACTAGTAGTACAGGATGATACAGTGTTTGCGGTGGCAATACGTCGCATTTTATGAGTACATCAACTTGGGATACATCATTATTATTTCCTACGATCTCGTAACACTCTTCTACAACAAACATTCGTGGATGTCCGATTGGAAATTTTCCCCGTTTGCAAGTATACGGGTACAGAGAACAAACGTCAATATATTTTTTTTTTTTGTTACCTTGACATTCATACATTTTTTCGGTATCACCTGTACGATCACCAAAAAAGGCATCTCGAGGATTTATCGGTTCGGTCTTTACAGTTACTTCAATTTCAAGTATAATCAGTCGTAACCTCTCGTCATTGCGGATTTCTAGGTTAAGATCGCACTCCCAATTTTTAACTAATCGATAACAACTTAATCGAATTCTATCACTTATTTCACGCGTTCTTTCGTATCTTTTGTCCATCGATTGATCAGTAAATAGATTATTATCTCTGTTAATTCTGTAATAACGAGGACAACCGTGCCAAAAACATCCGTGAAACTGAAACACAATACCTTTGTGATTCTTATCTTGACGCGAAGCACAAAATCCATCAATAAGTATATTTTCCGGTAGTTTTTTTTCACGACTGTGTCCAGCGTGCTCGATGAAACGATCCAGGACTCTCCTTTCCATTCAGTAGAGCCATTAAAAAGCTTTAATAGATTGATTGTAGGTCCGTCGATATCCTTTAGGTGGTATTATTCCGATTTAAATTTATTAAAATAAAAAATTTCTTTACACTTTCATGCAAATCGAGTATATCGTTGTGCATTCTGCAAACGGATCAACGTCTACTTTGTCAAAAGTTCTTCTGAAAGCTAACCTTAAAATTTTTACATCTTGCTTGCAATATTTCAAAATTTAATTTATAAAATTTTGTATGTATCCATTGACAACGTTTCTATATTACCGATGTAATAATTGTTTTCTTTCTCCACTACGCATGGCATCTAGCAAATAATAGTGTAATGCTGGTATAGTTCCTTCGTACGCTCGATTCTCGGGTGTATTAAACAAATGTGAAGAAATTCCTCTTTCAATATCTGGTAAACCATATGCTTTGGGTAAGCTACTTAATAGCATATGAAAATTATTGAGACTGTCTATAAACTTTATGTCTCAATATTTCAGTAAAATAATTTTTGAACTGTTTTATTATAACCGTAGGTTTCACGCGATGGGCATGATTTTCCATCAAATATTTAAATACAAACTGTGCGTCAAAACCCTGAGCATTATGCGCGATACTAACAACGTTTTTAAAATAGTGCTGATAAATCATAGTTAATTCGACTAATGGCTTAGCGGGATCATCGGTGAATACAAATTCACGAACACCGCAAGTGTCACATCTGATTGCCGTGTCCTCTATATCGCGACACATGGGGCATGCTAATTGTACAACAAACAAGTTTACAACGTGAATTTTTGTTCTTTCATCTCCCAATACTGGTTTGGTTTGTTGCGTTTCAAAATCGTAAAATATGGATATAACGTCATCTGCTTTTTTGGATGCAGAAATAGGTTGAATATAATAAAGATGACTCATTGGTAATCAACTTTGTACGATTTACAAAACATGACACCACACACGTGATTTTTTTGATTCGTTTACATTTTTTAGCGTATAGTTTTGTAACACATCTCACAAATTTTTATTATTTGACAAACACTACTTTTTTTTGTTGAAAGAACCTCTTTTTGAATGATTTGCGTAACAGAGAGCGTTGTAAAACGATCCATTATATATTATACATTTTGTAAATAAATCTGCTGCACTTTCACATGGTGGAGATTGTATGCATCTGTGACATTTGTTTGAACATCTGTGATCTTCGACGCGCCAATAGCTTTGGTTACACGGTATGCATTAATTAGCGCTGCCACATGCACCAACCAAATTTAAAATTGGTTCAGATTGATTTAAATTTTCATAATAAATTAATCGCAGTGTGTAACTAACTCGTCCGTTTGTATCGAGAACCAAACGGGTCCCATCGTACAAAGGAGGTTGTCCATGGCCGAAATCCCGAAATGAGTAAACAACTATAACAGTACTCTGATTTTCAAAAAATAATTGGAATTTGTAGACATTATTAAGAGTGCACCCTGCAGAGTTAATGTGCACGCTTGCCGATATTATCAGCTGTCTTGCTGCTTCTCTTTCAATCCGACCATTTCTCTTTCTCACAAGATTCCAGTAATTGTGCAACTTACCTGATCGTATATGTCCCCTGACAGCATGAGTAAAGGCTGCGACTAACGATCGAGGAAGGCATAAGTTGTCATCATTTCTTACGGTCAGTACAGATATTTTGCGTACCGATCTTTCTGTCAACGCTACACGGCCGCGACCTAATACCTTTAACAATTGCATTTTTTATTGATGGAGTATCATTAATATTAAAATCGTTTGAACTCTGTACTGTGGAATTAAAAATATTCTAGAGATCATCGACGTTAAAATTTTGTATTGGACGAAACGAGATCCATAGTGGTCCGTAAGTACAGTTCGATGAAAGTTGATTGTTACACCAATGAAATTATTTGGACCACTGTGCTCGCAAAGTTGATTATGTAAGTCTTGCATGCAACTATTGAGCCAATTATAAACGTCAACATTAGGTGGTGATAATGGTATTCTTTCACAGATTTCTCGACCTTCGCAGTCAAACCAGATATGACATACAGATACATTTTCAAGAATGAATTTTGGTGGTGCCCTCTCTCCACTCTGTATAGGGAAGCCTACATATTTATCAGTAAAGTTATAACATAAGGTGCAATTTTTTTTTCATAAGTCTCAACTCACCATTATTTTCCTCGCTTGTATCATTATTTGTCATAGTACTGTCATCAAAACATGATGTTGATTCTGATCCTGAATCACTTTCATCTGAATCTAAGTTGAATATATTAGAGAAACACGTCATCAATATGTTTATTCTAAATACGTAAAGTTGCGCGCGACTAACCAATCCAAGAAGATAGTACAGTCAGAGATGTTAAAGGTTAAGGTACATCGTTTTCATCGAACTGACTGCATTGTAGCAGTAGTTCATCCCCATCATTATCGTCCATCATCTCTCTTACTACTACAGACTAATAATGTTATAATAAAACAGGTCGGCTAGTCGTAGAAAAAAATTAACTTACGGTAATGCTGTATGACACTTTTCATTCTCGCGTCGCTGCGCCGAACTCCTTGATTAACAGCATTGACAACGATTTCAAGTATATGTTTATTTACAAAGAGCCAGCGTTTGAATAAATGGTTCACTGTATCAGTACTACAATGCAGAATCAGGAAATGCTATTTTCTATACAAATGGTTCCCAATCGTTACTCCGTTGTTTTGTACACATCGTTCGAAGGTAGGAATCGCTAGCAAGCGCAACTCGCAATGCGCACCTCAAAACGCTTACCAAATGTGTCTTTGTAACTTTCTCCATAGTAAAAGGTTCACTGATAAAACTATGGACGATCGCTCCTTATATACACTTTTTATATATCCGCTTTAACCCTTTTACGACGAATGTCCAGAAAGGGGAAATATCTCTATAGACAATAATTTTTCTTCTACCAACGTGGTAGGAGGGGTAGTGACGACAAATCGGTCAGGGAAAAATATATGATACGGAAAAAAATCACGATTTTAGATATGTACGAGAAATAAGAACGTCGATAGGCATTTAAAAAAAAAAAAACGCAGCTGTATATGATAGAATATAATTTGATAAAAAAAAATAGAGTGTAGAGTTTTTCGACAAACTTATTTACAAGACATTCCAACAGAGAATGTCTGCTTATGTAACTTTAGACGCCTGGACAAATCGTCTACGAAATAATGCAATTTCTGTAAATGTTGCATTTCACTAGAGTGACCGAGTATATAACACAGTGGAATGCTGTTTTGGTGACAAAAAGATCGTATGCTTCACGATCAGCACTGGAAGAAAACGAGGGAGAAGTTGACACACGCGTGCACATAACTTTAGACTCCTGAACAGATTTTTTTTTTCGATCTAAGAATTTGTCGTGACACAAATTGTATTGAAAAAAAGCAATTCCTGCCTATTTTCCATCTTACTTGAGTAACCGAGTATCTTACACAGTAGAGTACTGTTTTGGTGACGGAATGATCGTATTTTTCACGATCGACAACAAAACAATGCAATGAAGAAGTACGTCTCTACATAAAAGTACATCCTGTTACTTGGCAAACTGATTACGCCTTTCAACTTCTGTAATGTGATCGCTGCAATTATTCCTCTCCTCGAACATCACCGTAGGTATTGTATTATATGTACGCACGGGCATGCGCATGTAACTCTACACCTAGAAGCTTCGACAGGTTAGCTTTGTGCTAAACTTCTTTCTTTTACACGTGAGAAAGATATCTTGAAAGCATTTTACGGTCTTCTTTTCACCGCTGACACTCAGCACGTTTTTATAAGAGAGAGAGACAGAGCAGCAAAGTTTGCTGATCAAATTAAGAGTGTACCTTTGTACTACATTTGAACTATTCTGTCTCCACTCAGTTTGTTCGATGCTACTGACCGTGACGGACTCGTCCATAGGGTCGCATCGGTTTAAAATCGCAATCTGTCCCAGTGAATCTCCGCAAAGTGTAGCGTGCATTTTACTCACTGGGATGATTGGAAACGAGGAGATAATCGTTCCCAACGATACTCCTATACCTACTATAGAATGTGCAGTTATTCCAGTAGTAAACCCTCGTCTTGATAGTGTGAAAAGATTTAGACGTCGTAGATTATTTCCATTTGTCTAAATTGGAGAAAATGTCGTGGCAGAAGTGTTATTGTGGGAGAGTTACTGCATGATTTTCAAATTATATGTGTTTCCCAAAGAAGAAGTGAATAATATAACTCCAGGACTCATAAAAAAGAGAACTAAATGGTATACCTATAGCAAATTTTTCAAAGCCAAAAATAACTTAAACCCTTTGCATTTGTTGGTGTATTTTCAAAAGGACCGTTGTGCACTTATGGTGTGGTGTGAGTTCAATATTGTATGAATTAGGATGATTTGTGTGATTAATGTACTTCATAATATATGAAACGGGCACTTACAAAAAAAAAGATGAGTTGTCTTAATATTGGTAGTGGTCCAAGTGGTGTGGGCAGTGATAACGTTACCATAACGTATCTGCTTCCTATCAAAAAAAGGAAAATGTTTGTTACTGACTGTGGTGTTATAACTTACGCGCCAAAACAACTGCGCCTCTTGCCAGCGGATGATGATAGACGACAGATACAATTACCCGTAAACTATAAACAAAAATTACTGCTCTCTGCAAGTGGAGAGTGCAGTGGCAGTAATAGTGACATTGATGTAGTAAAATTTAGCGATTATGACGATGAGTGTGACCAAAAAACTAATATTGTTCTTTGCAGTGATAATGAGTATATTGACAACAGTGATAGCGAATGTGACAGAAAAACTGTTATTGCTAATAATTACGAACTTAAGAGTGATTTAGACAGTGTTGTAGAAATTGACAGTGAATGTAGTGATGTATATGTAGGAGTAGAATTTTTTACAAATAGTGAAAGTGCTGTTTTGGAGTATAATAGCGAATACAGTGATACTTCTGTCGGTGCAACAAGTGACACTTGTGTTGTTTCTATACAACGAGATTTCGATTATGTGTGATACGTAAATGACTGTGAACAATCGGCAGGACCCTCATGTGAAGCGCTAAGAGGGTTATCCAATGCCGAATATGACTGTGGAATGTGCGATAAAATTCATAGTTAAATACTTTAATGGTCGGATACTTGAATAAAAGTCGTGCGTGGTAATAAATGTCAAACCTGTCGTAAAACACCAATAATACTTTTGTCGACTGTAAATGTTGAAACAAGACAAATATTTATATCGGTCTTACAGTCACATTAATAAATAAACATTAATATTA
>JAPYYV010014440.1:0-10875 GCA_030522625.1 Copidosoma aretas
GCTGGGGAGGGGGCGGGGGGGGGGGGGCGGGAAAAAAAAGGGGGGGGGGGGGCGGAGGGAGTACTGTCAGGCGTAAAAACAAATGACGATGTTTATGTCACGTACAAATGAAAGGAATCACGACGTAAATGGCATGTGGTCTAGTGGGGAAGCAGGAGGCTAGGAAATTTTTAGCTCACACATCTATATATACTGGGCTTTATTATTCGAGTAAATAAGTCCAGAAAAATTTTTATTATAAAATAACGCAAATCAACAGCACATTGTGGGACTAGAACTCACCTAGAGTTTAAGCTTCTAAGAGTTATGTGCTTAGCCTCAGTAGTAGTTTTCACATTGAAATTTTTGATTCTACGGTAAGTTTTCCAATTTTCAGAAAAACAAAAGAAAAAAACATAATTTTATGTACTTCCAGACTCATAATCATTAAAAAAAAATTCAATTTTTTGGAGTAGTTAACTTTTATTTGAGGGTTTATAAGGTCTTTTTTCGTGGTCGCCTTTGTTTATTTTTTTTATTTTTTGTTCACTCTTTTTTCCGGCTTTTTTAGGAGAATTTCAGTTTTGTAATAGGCATGGTTCAAGTTTATACGCTAGATGGCGCCAAAAATTATAATAACTGTATTTAACTAATTTTCTCCTACAAATACATATTGAAAATAATGAAAGTTTTGTCAGCAGTTTTACGAACGCAGAATCGAAATATAGTTTATTTTTAAAAATCTTAAATGGTGGATCCAATATAGCGGACAATGTACTAGAAATTAACACATTTTGAAAAAAAAAACAAATCATATATTTCACGACCAATTTAAAGTAAAACAGGTAAGTTGCGATTTTTTTTATTAAGCACGAAGTACACTTTGAAAATTCACGAAGTTCTAAAAATCATGAAACTGCGTAAGAACTTACATCATCTAAAGGGAAGCGGAATCCTTCTTACCGGGTTTTATACGTAGTTGTCACACTATGGGTTTAGAAAGAGACTTTTATGTACCGTTTTGCAAGTCCTTAACAGATACTAAAGCATATATAATTTCTGAAAACAGCTTTGACACATGGCTTGAAGTTTCATTAGTATAGTCCATAGTTTTGCCATAGATTGTTTATTGTCCATATTGTAGGCAACTTATTATACCTGCACAACAAATTGCTTTTTTAACGGTTATTTAATCGTTTTCTGTACCATAAAATTCAGCAGAATATTTTACAGGCAATCCTGCAAAGTTTTTGTCAGTAGGAAGTACTCAATGTGCAGAAATGACTATCTTTTAAAAAGTCAAGTTCAAATGACATTTCATAAAGTTATATCAGACCTTGAGAATGGTCGGGAGTTATATAAAAATGCATGGATCAATATAAAACTTTGGTAATTTGTTCTTCAAAGTAATATGAATCACCTTAAATTTTTTTAGTATTTTATGTGTTTCATTTTTTTAAATACATCAATGCTAAAGTTAAGCTTTTTAACATACATTCTTATAGGAGTTAACCTGTAAAAACGCAGAGATGTAAAAAGACATTTCCGATCATATTAATGTAAAACGTGAACATTATATCCAGTTTGTAGGCTGCGTAAGGAGGTGTGTGGTGAAGGGGGTAGTACTGTGCGGGGCCGGGGGAGTTTTTCTCCTCACCTCCTAAGCGATGATGCTCCCGACAATCCTTTATAGTTCTCTTACACTTTTTTTAAATAAGAAGCAATATCGCGTTTGAACAAAAAAGTTTGCTGTTCCACACCTTGGTTGTTTTTTATTATGGACTGGTTCATTCGGCGTTCCCAGCTTCTTTGGTACCTTGCAGAATCGTTGGCTCTGCTGCATATGGTGTTTATTTCAGAGAATATGATGGATATGTTCTTCATCAATAAGAGGCATATGATGTAAAGAACATAAGGTGTGCTACCAGGTACACTCAAACTCATCCATTTCCGCGCCTTCCAAACTGCTGCCATGTTTGTCCTCATTTTAACTCACTCATTTGTTTTCCGTAGACTTTCGACATGCCTGACTTTTGCAAGGGCACGCAATAGGCTTAAATTTTGGGGAAGATACATCATAACACACCTTTCGGTCTGAATTCCATATTGACTCTTGTCTAAAAAGTGTGTGAAACCGCCATTGAGGTAGTAGTTCACCCAAAATGGCACCTGCGAAATAGACCGTACACACACAGAAAAATCTTATACGTGTGTACTCACTCTCACATGTACCACTCCCATGTGAGAGTAGTTCGAAAATCATCTGGCAACGTCGCACAGTATGACGAAACAGACTTTTTTGTCAAAAAATAATATATCTCCTTAACGAATTGACCAATCTTTATGATTCTTTTTGAAGCGTACAGCTTTTACATAAAAAATTATAGGAAAAATGGTCTAAAGTCAAAATACATTGGCGATAGGGGTGAAAACAACCCTTAAACTTGAAAAATCAGCAGATATTAAGTAAAACGTGATTTTATTTTTAAATTACGTAAAATCACTCGAAATTACCAGATTAATTATGTATATGCCTAGTATAATGTAAAACTAGTGGTTTGTCTGATCTTGGTAGGGAAAAAATCACCCCCAAATACGTAAAAATAGTAATGTTTTTCGCAAATTTATATTAAGAGATCCTTTGTTTTATTACATCTTGTACAGAGTAAATATAATAGAATTCCGTAATGATTCAAAAAAGGGGGTACCAGGGGGTTAAAACTTCCCTCATCCAATAGTAGAAGAACAAATTTGTTCATAATTTTTTTTCTGTACGTAACAGTCACTGTAGACAGTACATAACATGCTAGGTTATGCTATATTCAGCTATGTTGAACTTCGTATAGTCCGTAATTTAATAGAGAACTTGCATATAGCTAGATTCAGTCATCTAATACTTTCTATCGCTAGAGTTATTTCAACTAAATACATGTCAAATATAATATTACCAACAAATAACGAGTAAATTAGGCAATAAATTATTCTTCGAGCGTACTCATCAAGCTCATTCAAATCCATATCAAGCGATTATGACGTCAGTTTTTCTGAATTTTTGAAGGTTTATTGCCTCAAAGTTTCGTGACATGAATCACTGAGTTGAGACGTCATTTAACCACATTGGAATACGCTTTGTTCGAATCCTACAGCAGACTGAGTGAGCAAGTTACTGACATTATTACTTGAAAATATTTTATATTTTATTGTTAATGACCAGAATATTTAACGCAATATTAGAAAATCTACTCAAAGTAATTTAAACATGTTATAAGGTTATATTACTTCTAATGAGTGCTACGTAAACATATGATGATCTGTGCTGTAAAATAATAAGGTTTGTTCGAATTTTGGCTTACCTGAAAAACCGAAAAAACCCTGAAATATTAGGCAAACTGAAGTCATGTCACGTGATATCAGTTTAAATATGACTTTAAATTTTATTCAATTATTGTAAATTTATTACACCATTTACAAAAATCTGTTTTACAAACGTATTCAGTGTACCATTTATTACTGAAAAAAAATTATTTAGAAAACATGCAACTTCTCTATTACGTCAGGTGGAGTTAAAAATATTCTGAGTAACACTAAAATTAAAAATTGTCCCTCATTACAGAAATAAAAAATTATTTTGCAAATTTTCTTATAGAAGTGTGTGTTGTACAATAATTTAAAATGCAAGATCAAGTGATCTGCAGGATACCTACTTATACGGTAATTTAATTTAAAAAAATCTTTCTTAAATAAAGAATTGTTTTCATATTTACCAACCTCCAATAAAGAATTAAATCAAAAGTTTGAAATATAATAATACATCTAAAAGTTGTGCTTTGATTATAAATCAAATCGCCTAAAATATTATTACATACAACAGAATCATAAACAATAAAAGTGGTCTAAACTATTTTCGATGATCTTACATTGAATAACTTTACCAACAAAATGCATTAAGATTATTTCGCTCAACTTAGTTTATAGAAAGAATTTGTTGTTAACAATAGTTTACTGTTTTCTAAACTTAACAAATTATGTTTTAAAATTACTAAAAATTTTAATTTTGTATCTACATAACGATGGTGATAAGCGGCTTTACAAGATAAAAAATGATTCTTAATTTCGATGCTCAAGTTTAGAACGAGTGCTGCCCAAGCTATTTTGTGGCCTATAAAAAATTTGTCTGCTGAGCATAATATATCATCATCTGTATCGCATATTACTGTATGTAAAGATAATATCACCAACCAACTTGAATCAAGAATACCACAACTGTTATTATGCTCAGATTATCATTTATCAATTTTTCCAGGAGGCTCTTTACCACTATATAGCACCTAAGTTGTGATACTTATTAAAGAATACAGTCAACATTTAATAACATAAAAGTTGATTCCATACAAATAAAGAATAATTCAAGTGTCAAAAAACTTTTTTGTTTTTTAGTTTTGCATATTTCATATTCAGGTACTGTTATGTATAGAAACAAACTCGAAAAAAGATAAGAAACATTTATGTTTTTTATCCGATTTCCATTTTCAAAGCTCAGAATATTTCTTGAAAGATTTTAAACAAAGTTAATAAATACATTTTATAAATATAAAATTTACAAAAAGCTAGGTACCATTGTTTATACAAAGTCTTGTAAAACGTATGAACAACAGTACCTAACTCTTCATACATTGCATATTTCATAAAATTTTTTCGATAACTTTCTTCGAAGTCTTTCAAAGAATAATTCAAGCTTTGAAAATTGGAAATCGGATGAAAACAAAAAAGCTTCACAACTTTATTTGAGTTTGTTTTATACTTAACAGTACCTAAATATAAAAGGTGCAAAATTTCAATGAAAATCATTTTTTTACACATAAATTATTTCTTTGTACGGAATCAACTTCAATGTTAATAAATCTTAACTATATCCTTTTATAATTATCACAACTTTAGTGCTATATAATGGTAAAGAGCCTCCTTAATCAGTGCAAAAGGATTCTGACCGATTCTTCTATACTTACTCGCAAGTATATGAAAAAATTGGAATTGAACATGATTTTCTTGATGATTTTTTTATTTTTGTTTTACTCGGAATAGTTTTAACCCCAAGTGGCGTGATTAAATTACGGACTATACATAATTTGACATAGCTAAATATAGCATAACTTAGGATGTTCGGTTGTCAGGAACGTACTTTCTACTGCTACTGGCACGTACAAAAAATAACTTTTATATACATTTTTTTTTCTACTATTAGATAGGGGTTGTTTCAATCCCCTCATATTCCTTTTTTCAGAATTACGGAATTCAGTTATGTACACTTTGTGCAATATTCAATAGAAAATGAATATTTTTATAGAAATTTTAATCTTGCTGTTTTGACTTAATAAGGGGTGGTTTTCACCCTACCAAGATCAGACAAGCCACTGGTTTTACCTTGTGTTAGGCATTTTCACAAATACCTAGGAAGTTTCCAATGATACTAAGTAATTATAAAAAAACACGTTTAAGTAAATATCTACTAATTTTTTCAAATTTTAGCGTTGTTTTCACCCCCATTACCAATCTTTTTGGACTTTGGACCCTTTTTCCTATAATATGTGATGAATAAGATGTAAGCTTAAAGAAGAGTCATGAAGATTCACTTCGTTGAGGAGATATTTTATTTTGGGACTAAAAAGTTCGTTTTATCCTACTGTGCGTCGCCTTTTATTAGAGCAAGTGCTGATATTGCGATCTGCTATTGAGCGAGGTTATCTAGGGCTCGAAAATGGATCAATTACGAGAGTCAAATGGGAGATTTATAAACAAATCAAAATTAATGCAGAAAAGATGTGCTGCCGTCTTTAAGATAGTATGAAAAAAAGGAAAATGCTGGAAGATAACTAGAGTTTAGGAGAAAAGAAAGTTGAATGTAAATGATGGTGACTCGTGACTGTGGAGCATTTGGGCAAAAACTTAAAATGCATTAAATAAATGTGACTCCTTAATTTCAAGAAATCAGTAAAGACTACAGTGCGCTGGGTTGAACAGTAGTTTTTTTGTATTGTGTGATGAATGCTAAAGTTTAAATTCAATAAATTTTGGGACAGTGACAAACTCTGACGGCCAGTATTCCACGATGTAAACAGTACGTGTACTTGTTAAGTCGTTTATAGGTACATCCGATCTTTCATGCACTTCATTATTTTCAATAATTAAAAAAAGAAAAACTTGAAACAACATAACCTTAAATAACTGATATTATTTTTAGGTGCTGTTTACTCGGGTATAGGCTGGTCTGCATTGAACAAATCATGTGCTTGATTGGATATTCCCACTATTAATAATAATGCGTACAAACGCTACGAAAATTTTGTTTTGAAATGTATCGAAGACATAGCCAAGGATTTTTGTAAAGAAGCTGCAGAAAGAGAGAGATTTCTAGTTGTATAGAATATAGAGCAAGTTTGTGAAAAATTGTGAGCAATTTTTTTTTTTTTTATGGTATTTATTATGTTTTTCATTTTTTTTTAGTGATTGACTTTATATTGCTGAAAACCATAGATTATTATTTTATAAATTTTTTCTCTTATTGACATTTTTTAAGTAGTAATATTTTTAATTGGTGTTTTTTTATACAAATTTACATATAAACAATGAAAAACTACCTATGATTTACATTAAAATATTTTTATTCCTAATATTAGTATTTTATGTAACGTTTAATAATTTGTATCATTTACGAAGCAATGCAAATTTTAAAAATACCTTAAAAAATAAATTCTTTCTTAAATACATTAAAATATTATCAAATTAAATATTGTAAGACTTGTATTTTTTAAATTTCACTCTATTTTTACCAATTATTTTTTAATTATTTACATATTCAAACCAACTAATTATAAATGTAATGTAAATTAATTTTTAGACTGATTTTTACTCATGTATGCTACAACATTTATAATAATTGAGACAATAAAAGTTTCACTAATCACTAAATGAATATTGTTTGTTTACTTTTTTTTTCAATTGAAGAATTTATGTTTATTTTTTCCAGGCCAGTAGAGATTGTTGAAGATATTTATCCAAATAAAGATATCTCCCAAGAGTGCGCTAGAGACATAGCTTTGTCATCAAGTATAAGCAGCCTAGATAGTAATTTAAAAACATTTGATGAAAAAGTAGGAAGTATTGTTAATATAATTTTGTACGACATAGGATGGAGCAAACGTTAAAACAGTCGTAGTTACGATAGCCTGAATTAGTACGAGTATGGCACTATTATTGGACTTATTAGTGGAAAATTTTTGGATTAAGCCACGCGTAATTATAAGTGCTTCTCATGTGACCTGGACTATGATAAAAAAGACCACGTTTGTCGTGAAAATTTCCAAGGCAGCACCAAGGCCTTGAAAGTATCTGCTAGAGCTAAATCAGTATACAACAGTAACATTTTGAATGTTGGTGGATTATTCCATTATTGGTATGTTCGGGTAGTTATTGGCGACAAAGGCAGTACAACTATGGCTGCTGTTTGAAAGGAAAATTCTAAGAAAGTGTGCAAACTTTCAGATTCGAATCGCTTAACGAAAAATTTCAAAAAACAATCGCATGCTATCAAAGAAAATTTCTCAGAATTTAAGAAAATGCAGGTGCAATAGTACATATACAGAAATTATTTTTATTTTTAATTGCTCAGAACACTGGCAACAGCACCGAAATTGCTAGAATTTTCCGAAGTATTACATATGATTTATTCGATTATCACGAGAACTGTAGAAATTTGTGCAAACGTTGGGACAATTCCGAAAATCAAACGATAATATTGAATGATCTTAAGGTGATTATAAAGTATTGAACAATTTCATTCATAATTATGCTAATAGCTTTAGTAAATTTTCTGTAAGAGCTTCTAGTCAAGGTGATGAAAGCGTGAATGATATGATTGTGCACAAGCACCTAAGAATACATGCCATAGTCAAAATGCGTCCGCAGATTATAAGGTCGCAAGTGCAGTGTGATGGAAAAATATGAGAGAAAGTTCTCTAATTAGTATGAAAAGGAAACAAATGACATCTTTTAACTGTCAATCACACAGCTATATATGCTCGTAGTTCAGTTAAAAAAAAATATAAGTTTAGTAGCTAAGAGAAAGAAATGAAAAAAAAAAGAAACCGACTTAAATTAAGAAAAAGAAGGAATTATCAAGGAAAAAAAAAACGTTTTGAAGGTATCACTTATAAAAGTAATTGTTGTGTTCATTATCAGTTCGAAACTTAATTAAGAGAAAATGTAAATAACTGTGATTATTCTATTGTATTTTTTGATCCGGAACTGGAATATTACGAATGACTGACGATATACTCCAAATTGCAGCTGAATGAGATGATTGCGAGTTCAACGTTTATTTGACTCCTACGCAAAATGCTTCTCCTAATGCGGCGAGAGTAACAGGAATAACAAGTGTATTAAAAGAACCCTTTTTAAATTACGAAAAAAAGTGGACATAAAATGTAACAAAAGCCTTAATTTCATTTAATTAATTTTTAAATTCATAATACTCGATTAATTTAGTAGTCGCTCATAGCACTCCCTGTAGTATTTCCAGATTATTGCAACTTATTGTAGTCATTAACTTGTGTCAAGAGTTTAGTACAAGTCTTGGATATACTGATACTCTATCTATTTTTAAAAAACATTTTTGTGGTAATACCAAGAGGAAAGATCCGGGAAAAATGAAGCTGCAAATGTTGGCACAAGATTTCTTGAAGTATAAATCTAGTGCTTAGTTTCATGAGGCAATGTATGATGTACAAGTATTTAAAAACTCAATAAGTCTTATTGACAAAACGACTAAGCTGATAAAATATTATAAGTGATACGAAAAATATTTGGTAAATTCAAAACAAAATATAGAATTTGCTGATTTTTCTGATTTAGGTCCTAAATATGTTGTTTTTCGTAGTTTAATAACAAAATTAGCTAATTATACAATCAGTTATAAATAATTAAATAATGTAAATATTAATAAAAGAAGATAGATCACAAGTAACCATAATTCTTCCTAAAAAACATATCAGTGGAAAATCAAAAGTAACAAAAGATAAATATTCTTTGACAAAAATTATAGTAGCACTACAATTAGATTATTATTATTATTATTATTAAATTAAATTATATTTTTCACGTATACTTCTTTGTTACAATGAACTGATATAAAGTATATCATTAAAAACTGGAATCATTTCTCAATTTATTTTCATAAAAATGCGATGTTATACAACGGTATTATTCTCAAACATCATCAAAAAAGACTGTTCAGGATTAAACTAGCTTTAATGTACATATTTTCATTTTATTCTAATTTTATTCTTATCGCTTGTACATTTACTTCCTTTACTTAAGTTCTAAGAATTCAGTGCTCAAAGTGTCAGTGTTATTGTTATGATGCCTTCAAAGCCAAAGACTTGCCGAGCGAGAAAGACTCTTATAGCTTCTCGAATAATAAGAACTTCTAAACACGTGCATACAATTACATATTTCTCAATTTGTTGCTGCCCTGCGAGGTAGCCTGCACATTAAGTCAGTCTAGCTACCGCATGCTCTCGAGCCACACGTCGGCGCTGGCGAGCAGACTCACGCAGCCGAGAGAGATAGTCGCTCTTTGGCAACCGCTCTATTTCTGTCAATAAAATTTTAGTCAAGTCAATGTCAGAGTCTTTTTTTTGGTACGTTTCTCATTTCCTTTGGAATCTGAGGATCTTATCCCGACTGGGAAATACCACAAGCTTTGTGCTCATCCGGTGCCGCTCTCCTTTTCTCTCATCATACAGTCCGCTCGATAACTAACATTTGGTCCTTCGAGCCGGATCGGTGGCTCAGGTTCGTGATAAGTACAATTCACGTGTTTAGTGTTACTAGTGTAGTAGTGTCACGCTGAAAGACTTACAACCCTTTAGTGTGTTGGTAAAGAGTGCCAATTCTTTCGTGCTGAGAGATTTACGACCTCTTATTGCAATTAGTTGCGTAGGGGACTAACAACCTCCTGCGTGTTTCTGCGACGAGTAGAGCTCCTCGTTCGTTTCTCTTACCACTGATTTGTCAAGGCAGGCGGCACCTTCACATTTTTCTACACGCTTCACTGCAGTATCATGTCCAAGGAGCTGAAAACACTCTTCAAGTGCAAGCAGGAGTTAGACTTAGGAATTTCCAATGCTCTTACTAACCTCAAGAAACTCGGCAGGGACAAAATTAACAGGTCTGTCGTTGAAAGTCGAATCAGTCAGCTGAGAAGCAATTGAGAAGATTTTCAAAAAAATCACCTTACAATTCAGGATTTAACGGCAGATAGAGAAGAAGAGATTAGCTATTGCACCTCCGACGCATACGGTCAAGCAGAGGAAGCAAATCTTTACTCAGCCTCTTCTGTGGCTATGGAGTTGCAGAAACTTCCTGCCCCACCACGTCAAGATCATATCCTCGCAACAACAGCTCCATCAAGTAGTATGCCTGCAGTGTCAGTGCCTAATGTCTCGGGTCAATTTTGCGATTGGCTCGAGTTTAAGGACTTATTCTCGGTAATTATTGTGCGTGACTCACGTTTAAGTAACGTCGAGAAGCTGCAGCAGCTCAAAACCCATGTACTGGGTGAAGCTTCGGAGATGCTAAAGACGATTTAGCTTACTGACGCAAACTTCGAGGTCGCTTGGAAAGCTCTCAACGATCACTACACGAACAAGCAACGTCTTGTCTCTGCGCTTGTTTGAGACTTACTCAATTCACCGGTCATCACTACAGAGTCTGCTTCAGAGCTTAAGGCATTACTTAGTAGTACAGTTAATGCCCTTGCTGTGCTCAAGCAACTTCATCGAAACACGGACCATTGGGACGATTTGATCGTTGCACTCACCGTTCGGAAGCTCGACACAA
>JAPYYV010014443.1:0-14705 GCA_030522625.1 Copidosoma aretas
CATCTAACATAAAGTCTGCTTAAAAATGAAAATGCACTTTTGGAAATGAGACGACTATAGTAGGATAAACGTTATTTGCAAGAAATGGTAATAATAATAGAATAATGATTATGTGACTCCTACCGTGTTTATATGCTGATGCCTGCTAAAATTATCGAAATATTCTGGAGAACTTTTTTCTATGCATGGATAAATGGAAATGCATCTTAATAGTTGATGTGCATTGATTTTTTAGTAGCTTTCACGAGTATTCAAACCACTGCAGAGTCGAAGAGCACTATGGTAAATTAATTATGAGAGTGTTAAAGCAGGTTTGTTTATGGTTTCACACATAGTAAATCAGCTAATTGATAGACTAAACTGTTTCATCTACAATGCATTTGTATAGAGGCCGTCAAACATGCGACGTTGCCATTCCCCCAAATGCTTGGAAAATAATCTTTATCCGGTAGATGTACACTTGCATAGAGTACATGTGTGCACTTGCTCTGTGCACAAACGGCGAAAATTAAAACTTTGGTACCCAATCTTCATTTAAAATACGTGTATTCGCCCGACACTAGCGCCAAACACTGGATTTAGCGCTAGTGTCGGGAAAATATACGTTTTTTAAATGGGGGTTGGGTATCAAAATTCCAATTTTTGCCGTGCTATGCACAGAGCAAGTTGCAGTCACCGTATAATCAAGCGCTGCAGTATGTGTGTCCGTATTAGGCCGTGGTCAAACGGTACATAGTGGAGATCCGAAGTAAACTCTGTGCAATAGAAATAACTGATTGAAGCTTTTGCAGACTTGACTGTTTTGCTGTCATTTGTTCGTTCTATTACACAAAGTTATTGTTTCTCCTTCAAAATATCGACTTGCAAGCAAACTGTTGAACAATTTCTAGTTATTAAAACATCGAAACTAAAAGTCCCTCTCTGTCTCGCTTCGAAGCCTATGAATAGGCTTCACGGCTAAACTACTAGGAGTCTTGCACCATTCATTAGAAATTTGAAACAGTACAATACAATATTAATTGTGAGCTAATTATTAATTTTATAGGTACGTTTGCGTATATATTAGTATATTAGTAAAAAATTTTAAATTATTACCATACAAATGGTAAAAACCGCTGCCAATTTATTAGCACACAGCTTCCTTATTCACATGGTCAACTTATTAGTCACACACTTACTTATCATTTTTCTTTTTTCTTTAACCGTAAATGTTTTTTTTTTACAAATTTTATCATCTTAACTATTACCTATCCCAAAAAATTCTAAAACAACGTTATGTTTCAAAAAAATTCATTTAAAATATTTATTTGATTTGATAATTATAATTTTAAATAGACAATATACTGTATAGCATGAATGTATCAATGTCATCAAATTTTTTATTTTCATAAATTAATTCTTATCATCTATAAGACCAACAAAGTAGATCTGATGCTTGTAAACAAGATAAAAAAGGTATCATTTGTTTTTCAAAATTAGATGTAGAAAGAAAAATCATTAATAAAATAACATATAATTCCTATGAAGGATAACATTCAAAACACATTGATATAGTACTCATAAAAATAGATGATATTTTCATTTTAAGTAGATATAAATCACCAGTCGTCGATAAAAATATGTTTCTTAGTCATATTCATAAAATAATAAATTCTTATATAAATTGCAGTATAATATCTATCGGAGATTTCAATTTCGAGTCATGATAACAGTTACCCGGAACTACTTTTCAAGGATCGAATTTTTAGTAGAGCGTTACCAATTAAAATATCTACGACAAATTACAATACTCAAATTGATGTTATATTTCTTAAAAATGTAGATAACTACACTTTAGGTGCTTATAAAAGTTTTTTTTCAGGCCACAAACTAATTTTTATAGGAGTTAATCATAAATATACTTATCAAATAAATGATCCATGTACACGGAGAAAAATTTTGAGTTAAAAGAGTACACGTACTTGGAATAAAAGAGTTCGAGCAGGTATGAAGCGTATACAGTTCAAGTAACTGGGCGCCAACTAGCTTAAAACGTTGTGTTGATGCACATCAAACAGCGTTGAACTGCATAAGTCCGGAGAGGGGGGACTCTACGAGCTCGGCAGTTTGGGCTAATTGAGTCCAACCTCCTGAGCTCGCAGAGTCCCCCCTCTCCGGACTTATGCAGTTCAACGCTGTTTGATGTGTATCAGCACAACGTTTTAAGCTAGATGGCGCCTAGTTCCTTGAACTGTATAAGCTTCATACCTGCTTGAACTCTCCTACCTCAAGTACGTGCACTCTTTTAACTCAAAATTTTTCTCCGTGTACACGATGAATTACCGATTATAACTAGTCGTATTAATAGTAACGAAAATGAACAATTTAAAAAGCATATTGAAATTATCGATAATAAAAACAAGAAAACAAGTTTATTTAGCAGCAGTATGACATAACTCAGAATAATTTGAACATCAACCTCTGTCGAATAATGATCAAGTATCTTGTTATGCTAATGATACTTCACAAGCATTATTTTTTTGTAAAAGAATAAGACGTGATATAATTTTAAATAATAATAATAATATTTCAAATATTTAAACAAAATATATAAGTAACCAATAAAAATATTAAAATTAAGAACGCAAACACATGAAAAATATTCTAAAATAATTTAACAAGATGTTATTAAATTAATCATGGATTTTTGTTATAAATTTAATGATATTAAGGAAATAGTTCAACATAAGTTGATGGTAATAACTTATTGGGATTATTGTGAATATATTGTTTAAGAAATAACTGATAACATTGATATTTTATTGCATTTACCAGAGAATGGTATATCAAATGTTAATAATTTGCAAGATATAATAGATTTAAATTTAAATAAAATAAAACAAATTGAAAATGACTATAGTTGTAAAAGTTCACCGAGTCATAGATAACATCAAAAATAAAGTAATCATTTTACAACTGTTATTATTTAAAGTTGAAATAGTAAACAATTCTTGTACGCGTTTAAAAATCAATGATCTTGCATTAAATAACTTATTTACAAAAGAATTAACAATCAACGATACAATATTCAATCCATTGAGTGTAATACACCATGAAGGAGAAAATATATTAGCAGGACATTATACTAATACATTAAAGGAAAATAATAAGTTTATTCATAAACATGATTCAATAATTATTCAAGCACATCCACCAAAAAATATATCTAATGTTTACACAGTTTTTGTCGAAAAAAAAAATTGATATTTTAAAATAATATCTGAAAAAGAACTTCAAAACTAATAGTTTAAAATGTTTGTAATAGTAAGTAGTTGATGAAAATTTAGTATGTTGTACAAACTGCTGTAGGATAATTCACTGCTAAGTTTGTAAGCTTCTGTTTGCTGAATCATAAAAAATTTCAATTTAATGACCTAAATTAACGGTAAAAATATACGTTTTGGTTAGTAAACACGCGGACCTCGATAACGTCCAAGATCACGCGATATTCAAAAGTTTAAACTCTCGTGAGATCCAGCACTGGTTTTAAATTATAAAACTTTCATAAAACACAAAAAAAAAAATTGTAATCGGAAATCAGAGATCTACCTCAGTCTGTTATTGTTTACATAAGAAATTAAAAAAATTAGTATACTACGTTTTTTGTTATTCTACCTGACCAACTTTATGAAAAACAAAAAATTTATTAAGTAATCTCATATATTATTTATAATCTGATAATTTTATATTGATCTGATCGATTAGAGATGAGAAATACATTTTTAAATCTCGGTCCTTATGTATGACGTCTTATGGGTGGAGCACAAAAAGAACTCTAAAACTTATAGTTTAAAATGCTTCTAATAATAAGAAAATTATGAAAATTTAACATTTTTCAATTTTCCGTACGATAATTCACTAGTAAGTTTGGTAGGCCTCTGTTGACCTCGGAAACGTCCAATTATGCGCGCTATTTAAAATTTTAAAATCGTTTAAGATCCAAGAATTAAATTTGAAAAACTAAATAAATAATACTATAAAATAATCAAAAATTATTACTATTTCTTTCTTATTCTGAATCAAAAAAAAAAAACTTTATTCTTCATCACATTTCAAACTTACAATCAAAAGAAAATGAAAAAACTCAAATTACTACTTTATCGTAGTATCTATGGCTATAGGCTAGGACTGCGAAGTTTTCAAATATAGTATCAATATTTTAAAATTGATTTTATAAGATTATCAAAAAAAATTTCAAAACATAATTCAATACATTTTTAAAATGAAAAAAAAATCCAACGCACCAAGCAGTACCTTAAGGGTGGTGTGGAAACCTGCTAAAAAATTTTTTTTTATATATTTATGGAAATAAAATATGTTTTTATGTAACTGAAATCTATAATATTATTTTCTGAACATCAACAAGCATTACCTTGAGATTATTAAAAATATTGAAAAATGAACATTTTTTATAACTGTCAAAAAGTTGTTTTAATAGTAATGTCCGCGGGGGTGCAAAATTTTATATAATATTACGACAGTGTATAGGACGTGTCATGATGCACTATAACATTTAAATACATAATGCATTCTTCACTATAATATTTTCCTTTTTCTTCACACTTATAAGAATGAGATCTTTTAAATATATACAACTGATTCTCCAAAAAAGATTCTTATCAGATAAAAATGTTTTTTTAGTCGTGATAAGAATCCAAAATAAAAAAAAGCTCATTTGTAATAAAATCAATTTAGCAAATCATGAGATATGACTGATTACACACATTTCCCACTGACACCCCCGCACATCCAGCTACTAAAATGTTTTTTATATTTACTAAATACTTTTTTTTGTGTTGAATTTAATTATTATTTACGATTTCCATCGCGCAATAACCTAAAATGACAATTATTAGATAAAAATTCATCTACAACGGAAAATCGATTTAAAAAAATCAGTACTTAACTTTTTTTCAGCGGAAATATAAATAAAAAAATTAAAAAAACTTCTTGTTGGATCAAAATCAATCAAGAGAATCCTACGATATGACTGATTATATACATACACTACTTACACCTGTGTACATTCGTCTACTACATTTTTTAAATCGTTACTAAATACGTTTTTTCGTGTAAACTTAAATAATTTTTTATGATTTCTATCGTAAATTATCCTAGGATGACAATAATTAGCTTAAAAGTCTACTTTTTAGGAAAATTTTACTTACAAAAATCGATAAAATCGATAAATTATTATTCAATAAAACTAGAATTTTTGTTCTTAGCGGTGGTTAAAATATTATTACAAAAATAATAAGCCTTGTTAAATCAGAGTCGGTCAAATAAATCATAAGATATGACTGATTATATACATTCCATACTTACACCCACGATAAAAAAAAATATAAGAAAGCAATATAGAGCAAAACCCATATTTATTTTAGCAGTGATAGAAATCCAAAAACAAATACAAGAAGTAATTTGTATCCCAAAACGAAAAAATTCCGTCATTATTGAAATCGACCTAAGACATGCTGAGATATGACTGATTATATACATTCCCCGTTTACACTCACGCAAACCCAGCTACTTAATTTTTTAAATTTGAACTCAATACTTTTTTTGTGTAAAATTGAATGATAAATTCCTTTCGTAAAATATCCTAAAATACTAATAAATAGCTTAAAAATCTACTTTCCCGAAGAAATCAATTATAAAAAATCAAAAAAATCAAATCAAAAAAAAAAATTCACAACATCATCTAATTTTTTTTGTCAGCTGTGATTGAAATCAAAAAACAAAAAAAATAGCCATGTTGGATTTAAATCGGCCAAAGAAATCCAGAGATATGACTGAATATATCCATTCCCTACACAACATAATCATTACACCCACGCACACCCAGCTACTAAAATTTTTTTAATTTTAAATAAATACGTTTTTTAGTGATAAATTTAACGATATTTTAGAACTTCTATCGTAAAATAACATTTAATAGCAATAAATATCATGAAAATCATTTTTTCCGAAAAAATAGATTTTGAAAAATCGATAAAATAAAAATAAAAAAAATACAGCAAAACCTAAATTTTTTTCTTTAGCGGTGATAGGAATCCAAAAACAGAAAAAAAAAAAACCCTGTTGGATCAAAATCGGTCGAGGGAATCCTGGGATACAACTGATTACACACACACACACATACACCCACACACACACATATACACAACACACACACACCCACACACGCACGCACACGGAGGGACGGACGGACGTTTTTGCGAGAGTAATGTTCATCGATTCTAACATCCACAGAACGTATTGATAACATGTTATCTCGACAAATTTTTAATTCCAGTTACATCGGGTCTATCTTTGTGCCGCGTTGATTGTAAATTTATTAACTTACACTCTATATGCTTATTATGTTATTATATCCGTACCATGGTCTTCCTATTTTTCCGTCTTTAATTTGAATATTATTGCCAAAGGCTTTTAAATCTCTAATGATAAGTTTTTATTCTTAGATTGGATATCTTTATGGATGTTTCTTTATAACTCTTGAATAATACTTTTTATTTATGTTATTATGTTTGGGTCCCTGCATCGTATGTATGCAAGAAGTGTACCTTTATTAAATGTGAGCACAAATTTGTTTTCCTTTTAAACCTATGACTTTATTATCTTATTGGAGGACTTCTATTCTTATTTATATTGATTTCATTGATTTAATACTTCTAAGAATTTGTCACTCCGTATATATGTGTCTATTCCCGTAAATTTGCTAGATAAGATAGATAAACATTCATAATGACACATATTTGATTAAATGATTTCAGATGCCACATTTATATTAAAATCAATCACGTTTGTTAGGCCAATGTTATTCGGATGAACAATTATTATAACAGATATACCTATTTATAACAGGGCTGTGGAGCCATGTCCTGCATTTTTGGACGTACTAGTGGTGACTTTGGTAAGTGTAATAGAATAAATCATTTTTTTTAAATTGAACAATTTATCTCTAAAGTTTAGTGTTGATGATATTATGATTGACTATTAGGTGCAGAAACTTTGAAAATTGGAAGAAAAGTATCAGTTGAATATATTTTTATAATTTGTGAATAAAAGATATAGTTTGAAAGAAACTTCAACGTTAAATAAAACATTTATAAAATTTCCAAAAAAATGTATACACCTTAGATAAATATAGATTTTGTTACTAATATTGTCTCATGAAAATAAAATCTACCTCATTTGAAGTAGGTACATTATACGCTAGGCATGTATCTCTGGCGGGAAGCACTTGCTTTACCTCGTAGATATTTATTCCAATAGCGGTGTTGTCAAAGATAGTAAGGTATATCATAAACATGCAAAAAGTGCTGTTTTGTTTTCAAGTCTTACGTGATTATAAAGTAGTATAAGGCACATAAATATTTGTAACAACAAACTTAGGTATTTAAAAAGTGAAAACAACAGTATTCGAAGAAGAAGAATTCTTCTTAAAGCTGAAATCGGCAGCCGAGCAAAGCATATCCAAGTTAGTAAGAGCGAGTGAGAGGGATGAGCAGAACTGACCTCTCTCCTCTCACTCGTTCTCATGGGATTAGTTGGCTTTACCCAGCCGCTGATTTCAGGTTTAGAAAGAAACTCCCTTTCCAGAATACTCTTGATCTTACATTTATATTACCTGATTTTGTTGTTACAAACAATCATATTCATCATAGTGCTTGATAATCACGAAAAACTTGAGTACAGAACAGCCTTTCTTGCATGGTTATTCCATACCTCACTATCTTTAACACCATTGCTATTTAACTATCCTCCTGACTGATGGCACTGTTAGCGTTACTTGCCTAGTGTATAAGAACGTGTGGCACTAAAAAATATTTCCGAGACATCTCGTCAAGTCTCGATGTGATTGAGTCTTGTTTCGGAAGATTTGTTTCATAGAATTTATCAAAATCTCATATTTTATTAGCCTCGAGATCACAAAAAATCGTGAGACCATTGAGAGTAATAATAGTCCTGGAAAAAAACTTAAGACCCTTGAGACTTTACAAAGTCTCAAAAACCAATCTCAAAAAAAATTTTGATTTGAGAAAGCACTATACAAATTTTTTTTCAATATTTTTGCCATTTCCGAGCATCAATAATTTTGTATGTTCTTGAAGAAACTAAAAATCAATATAGTTTGCAACTGATGCTACACCTACAGATAACTAAGTTAAGGATCTAAAGGTGCCTTAAACGACAACTCCTGAGATTTATTTATTTTGATTGTCCAGGTACGTCATTTATATATTTATTACTACTCAGAGGTGTAACTTTGGAGTATCACAAAGAAAAAATGACGAAACTGTACATTGCAACATTCTGCCAACGAACTATTAGTACTGACTTATGGATATAAAATTCCTTGAGTATAGCGCCTCGTTATTTACCGTGAATCATGACAACTTAATGTGCCATCTCATGGCACTCAACTACATCATTAAAAACAGCTTCGAGACCGTATAATTTATTGACGGCATGTAAACATAATAAATAGACATAGTTGGGTTCTGATAAGAAATCGTATTGTGCCTATTAGTCATATTCTACAATAATATTATAGTGGATGGATTTTCCGGGATCTTCAAAATCAAGAGTCTTAAGTATTGCAAAATTTTTTTTAAGATCACTAGAGTTTTAAAAGTATGGAAATTTCTGTTGGTCTCACTATTTTCTAATCAAGGCTGTCTTATGTCGTCTCGAATCGATTGCAAATGTCTGATATATATTATATTGTATTATTGTTTACTCGCAGCGAAGTTTTCTTGTACTATTTTTATTCTGCACGATATTTTACATCTGACTTTGTTTTAAGAATATTAATTTGTTTTTGTTCTTTACTTATACCATTTTATTGGTTTATTTTCATGCGTAGCAAAGATTGGCGGTTAAAATTAGATAAGGGTTCAATTTTTACGTTGATATCTTTATTTTTTCTTTGGAAGTCTAATAATAATTATTCTAGTTTGTTGAAATTCGATATTTGACTTATATAGTGCCATCTGATTTTCCGTTTCTCTTCTTCAAATTCCAATTTCTTGCTACAACCAAGCTCTATCAATTCGTTGGGTGGTCAATAATATGCGACAGCTCTATTTTTTACGTGTGAATGTGCCAAATTGATTTATCATTGTAATTTGGATAAATTATGGGATGTTGTATCTTTGTTGGATATGTAATTTTATTTGAATCATATTAATTTTTCAACGTAACATTTAAAAACATTAAAGTTGTCAAACATCTCTTACTTTGTGAAGAATAAAAAGAGCTTAATTTTCAACAAATTAATTACAACTTAAAGAAAAACTGTATATCGGATAGGACCCCATCTGTCTAAGATCTGTTATTTACTTTTGCTTCGAATTCTCAATAAACATATCTACAATTGGGCTTAAATTATTGATTTCAACATGAAGAATGGGCATCAACTTTTTTTTTTTCTGATAAAAAGCCAGTTATTTGATAAATACTGTTCAATGGTATAAATGTTAGTCGGAAGCCGCCGTAGCCTAGTTGGCTAAGGTAAAATTCTTGGTTGGTTCTGGTACAGCTGTTCCAATGAGGCGCTCTTTTAAATCCCGGTCCGGTCCACTCAGAAATTTTTTCAGGGTTGTTTTTGGCTGGGCTTTAATTGCAAGTCTTGTGGATATTCTGCATCACAGGGTTACCTGAGGGTGGGCTTTGTGGGCGCTCTGAGTGGGTGCAAGACTAGTTGGAGAGATGTGGGATCGGGGGTGGAAATAGAGGGTACATTAGTTTTGCAATATGGGACAAGAGGTTACAGAATATGGGTAACGACAGGGCCTACGGTGAAAGGGGGTCAGTTGGGGCTTAGGAACAACACCCTCCACAGCAAGGTGGTAGAGATTTCACATCAAAACCCACTCGAATTCATCTATGGGTAGAAATAAACTATAAAAAAAGACATCAATTTAATTTGACCTCATTGATACAGTAGGAAACTGTAATTATTTCCAGAGTGTTCTTGAGACGACCGCAGAAAGATTTCTCTAAATAAAAAAAAAATCTTTTGCTTGAAAACTCGGAAAACATGAATAAGTCCGGGTGTGGGGGTGCTGGGAGACTGAAGCTTATAACACTCTTGTAAGCACGTAAAAATTAAACAAGCTTATACGTAAGTTATAGGGGCAGAGAGTGCTGCAAAGGGGTGCAGAATGCAATCTGTCTTGCCCACACGACTGTATGTACATGTATACAGGAAAATTATTAACTAAGAAATTTTAACGTAAAGGTTCGCTATGATTTTTCCACTGTATCTTTAAATAACAAATAAAACTATTCCTTATTATTGGGAAAGAGCGCAAAAATTTGATCGCAGCGAGAGGCATCAATAGCGGGCGGAGGAAGATCTTTGACAAAATGTGACTCCTGCATACACATAATATAGCCATTTAGGTTGCTAGCAAGCAAAAAAGGGTTGCTAAGTTACCTTGACTCTTTTTGTCGAATGACGGGTCCCTGAGTCAGTTTTATATTAATTTTTAGCTAGCAAATTTAATTTAATAAGGAAAGAAATCAGATAGTACAACCAAATTATTGATTACGGTCAAGGGAAGGTAAGGGCAAGAAAACAATACATTGAAAATTATTATTTCTTATTCTCCAGAAATACTGGAGAAAATGAAAGAATTATACTTGATTCTAAAGATGGCTCACATAGTAGTATAGTAGTATACTAAGAAAGGTAAGGTGGTTCTGGAGAAGGGGGGAGAGACGCTTCATGATGAAGTCCATAGTTTATTATAGTAGTAGTATTCAAGTAAAAAATCAAGTACGAGTCAAGTAAAAAGATCGTATTATTTTGTAGATTTCCTAATACCAAATCATTATAAGGTTAGTATGATTCTGGTAAATATTAAAGTTTGTATGAAGTTTATTTAGACCAATTTATCGTCCATCGTACCTATTGCCTCATAATTTATTACACCCGAAGTAGTCGGGGCGCTAGAGCATGGCAGGGTGGTGGAAGGTGTAGTTAGAAATATCTTGATCGTGTTTGTACGATGTTTTAATAAACTAAAAAATTCGGCCCCATTACATTCTACGACATTTTTGAACCACAACACTCGATTTATCGACTTTCCAGTCTCCTTTATAACATGCTAAACGTTGGTACTGCAAATATTTTTGTAAAAAGTATTTCGTAGAATACGTGTACGATTAAAGTTAGAGTACTGGTCTCGCATTATTTTATTCAGGTGAATAATCTTGTGTCAAAGTATCGTGCCTTCACAACTACCGCATACATATTTTGAAACGCCTTTACTTTACGTGCTCACACATTAGAATACAACGTATAGGGGAAGGCAGGCATTATATTTACAGCTGCACCATGGACACTTATGTAAAAGCTACATACTTTGGCTGGAAAAACACAACAAACGGCTTATTTTCCATGTTAACGACAGCAAGTGCGCTTCCGGAAAAAATTTTCAGCATGATTTTTTGTTGTTGCGCAAAAGGGTATCGCAAAAAGGTATGTTTGTGCCGAAAAATTGGAGTTCTGAGCTTATTGTTGGGCAAGGAATGCGAGGAAAAAAATTTGTTTTTGTATCAAAGAGAATGTCTAGGTGGAGATAAAAGAGAATGAAGACTAAAAGAGTTTCGAAGATTTACTTGAGACAGCAACCGAAAGTATTGTCAATATATTTTCATACGAAGGTAACGATTCCCATGACCCGATCGAAAATGAGAGTAGCCATAGTGATACGCAAGAGAATGATAAAACAATTATAAAAAAGCTAGGTAATTAAATTAATGATATTTCATCAACATAGATTTTTGCATAGAATCATGGAGAAAAAAATGTTTGTCCTATTTTAAGTCGAAATAAATTTGTTTCAATCCCTAATTATTACTCTTTTTTAGTATAATGACCCATATACCTACATATTCCACTGGTAATTTATCGAAATATGCACGTTGTTTCGGCAGTACATAAAAAATTAAAAAAAAAATGCAAATTACGGTAAGTTATACTGAGCGTGCGTACAAATTACTTGCACCATCGTGAAGCTAAAGAAAAATTACACAGAAAAGGATTCAACTGCACTCTTCTACGACACTTGCTCATGGAGTAATTAATTGTGCAACCAAGAATCTAGAGGCAACAGCGAGGGGGTCTGCTACATCGCTGTTCGAGCTACTGCGCATGCGTGGCATGCCACTGGTCACAGCAGCTCAAGTTTCGCGCTTCGCACGCTATTTTTTACTAACCTTATTAGTCGCTACATGCAAGAGGATTGACCAAATGGATAGAGAAAAGAAGTGTGTTTGGTAGAATAAACCTTTAGCATAAAGGTCGTGCAGGTTCGAAGTCGAAATATTAAATATCATACCTGGAATGCATGAAAAAGTAAAAGTATCATATCTCGGCTTCTATTGATCCTGCAGAAACATTCTTTTGTAAAATCATAAAAAAAGTCACGCAATTATTTGCCCAAAGTTATTTACCTATAAGTTGGAAATCAGTGAGAATAAGGCTTACCATTTACGGGTTTTCTTAATAACTTTTTTATGTGTTTAGTTAAAAATCAAATTACTTAAGTATCTGAGACAATGTTGTTTCTCACTAATTTCAAAAACTAAGGTGTCGATTCCCTGCCTATAATCAATTTTATGCACAATCGAAATTTTCTAATTAAAAATTTTACAATAGGCTGCCATTTTTAAATTTCGTTTTTGGACTCAGAGTACAATAAAAACCATACAAATGTCTATTTAATATTCGATTTTTATTCAATTTCGAGCATTACAACATGTATTTCTATACATTTTTATGTTTTGGCGTTTTTTAGCTTTTGGGCTTGTTTAAACATTATAAAAAAATTTCTCATTTTAAAAATACCTTATTCTTTTGCAAAATCGGCATATAATTAACTTTTGTGTAAAATATTTTGCTTTAGAACCAATAGTTACCGAGATATTATATGAAACCTGGAAAAAAGCAGATTTCCAAGTTATTTCACAATAAAAACTAATGGTGCGTATCTCCGTCGAACTAGACCTTTTAGGACGATATTCTATGTGTCTTTTTTTGAATTCAAAGCTACATTTCATTTTTTATAAAGGACTACCAGTTTTTCTCTTTTTTCTGTCACCCTGACTAAAGAGGAACTAGTAAAATCTAATTATTTGATAAGAAGCTTATTATCTAATAATGTCAGAAATCTAGTTATTTCGACGTTTAAATTATTAGTTACCTTAGTTACTTCTTAAATATTTTGCTCCACAATAAAAGATACTATTATGACCTTCTATTTACATAGATCTTGCAATGACATAAGTAATGCATTAGGTAATTGCTATGTTGCGGTTGTTTTCTTCTGCGTGTAGCACTGAATTAATAGAGCAGCACGTAATGTTCCGAATATATTCTAAGATCATAGTCATTTTCCCACCCAGAAATATCAAAACTTTCTTTGATGGTTTTTTTGCCCCATGAAAGTGTTTTTTTCTGTTAAAAAAGTATTTTAACGTTTATGCAAGTTGTTGTATAAGTAGCCTATAATACTAATAATTATCAACGGAGAACGTAAAGTTTTAATTCAAGTGATAGACAAACAATTTATGTGTTTGTTTAAATGATCTTATTTAGGAAATACAACAATATTGATAATGTCATGATTTCACGATAATTGTTGCCTAAGTATTAAATATAAAAATCGACGCACCTAGCATCTGTTGGCTTGTAGGTAACATCATATTTTTCTACTTGGTCAATTTGACTAGTACTCCATGAGATGCGAACCGATGTTGGACTAAGAAACATCACGGTCATGTTTTCAGGAATTCCAGATAGTTCTGTACTTGTACCTGAAAAAGACAATTTTGAAGTTTGAAGAAATAAGTTTATCAATTGTGTGTCCTTGGCTTTACAGACTTTACTCTTTATTTAATGAATATGCATAGTATTCAGTGGCAGCGACAAAATGTTAATTTCATCGTGATATTTACGTTAAGTTTTAGTATTCCTATAAAACGGCTCTGCCTGACTGTACACTAAAAGATGCAACTACAGGACTCATACTAACGGTATGTAGCTACTTGTATTCTACTCTTTATGCCTTATTCTTTATACCTGTGTTGATGAAGTTTTAAAAAAAATTAAAATTCGCCATTTTGTGACAGCCTTCATATTTATTCCAAATAATATAACATAGCTTGTCTTATCATACTCATCAAGCCCTTTTATTTATTTCCTATGTCTATGAGGTTTTAAAAAGAAAAGAAATATGCGATGATGTGACAGCCACTATATTGAATTCCAAAAAATATAACATAGCTTATTGTATTTTTATTGTCATTCTGTTTTATTTGATAACCTTTTTGAGGGCGTTGAAATAAAAAATTAGATCCATTATTTTATGACGGCCACCACATTAAATTAACCAAAAAATTAAATACGTTATATTGCATTGTCATTGGATCCGAGGGTTGAAGCAAAATTTTAACATGATCGGATGTCAGAAAGTTGTTGGAAACTTGACAGCCATGTATGATTCTCGACGTACATAAATACATAGCTACATGCATATATACATACACTGAGAGAGCACTCCCGAACAGAAATCTATTGAGGATACCTCACGAGTTCGTGAGGCCCTCTGTAGGTAACCTCTAGAGGGCCTACTGAGGCAAAATGACGG
>JAPYYV010014446.1:0-10964 GCA_030522625.1 Copidosoma aretas
CATGTGGGGATTTGAGACAAACACCACATGGGTTTCCCACATGGTTTCCCACATGGGTTTCCCATGTGGGATTCTCATGTGGTTTTTTTCAAGCGAGTCTGCTTGCTGCTGCATCCGGCGGTGAAGTGGGACGAGCGAGCTGAGTGAGCTGAGTGACTTGGCCGCAGCAAAAGACAGTAAGGGGCCATTCTTTAATTACGTAAGGGTGATTTTTTTCATTTCTACAACACCCCCTCCCCCCCTACGTCCATGTAAGGACACATAAGATTTATGGGACCTCCCTCCCCCCATCTTACGTAAGATTTTGAATACAAATTTTCTAGGAGAACGACAAATATTTAAATGCAACTGGAAAAGGTCTTATTAAAATAGAATACATTAAAAGTTGGTATTAATCAATAATTTTGATTATTATTTAACTAATTAGTCTTTGAAAAATGCAAATAATACTTAAAAATAATATTTTAAACAATTTCTAAAGTAAGATATCAGATTATTTATTAATTATCAACGAGGAGTACCTTATTTGCATTTCACAACGAGCAACTAGATATGAAGCAATCCTAAGAAAATAAATCAGTCGAACACTAGAAAAATCGGTTCAGTTGAGATCGTTAATCGTCTGGGCTAACTGGGCTCGCAAGCCAAGTTTTACAGTCATCAGAGGCAGTACTAGAGAGGTTAAGAAAAGAGTGAAGCAGAAGCCTCTATTTTAAAGATAGTATGAGATCTATAAAGAGGGATTTTCAAAATCGTAAAATGACAGTTCGAGTAAAATCATAAGCTACTTTGACTGCTAAAGTCAATGTAATTTTTTATAATAAAATAACATAATTGAGTGACTAAAATAAGGAGTAATTATAATTACTAATTAATAATTATTAATTAAAAGTGATCAAGATCAGGTTTAGACGTAAAAAGAATTGACTGACAAATTCACTTATAATTTTGGAAATCTGTAACAAAATTTGGAATTTTTTGAACAATTCTATAAATAATGAAATGTTTTGAAATAATAAAAGTAAATAAAATATTTTATCGAAGTACAATATACAAAATAGATGTTTTACCTAAAACCATAACTTGCTTTCATACGGCATCGTTGTACATTGCGAAGTGCACTTCACAAAGTGATAAACCACATAAAAGCGTATTCTCTCAAGGGAGTAAAGAAAAACATTAAAATTTAATTAGTGCCTAGAAAAACAACTAACTGTCCCAAACAATTGCAGAGCCAATCAGTGAAAAGTGGAAAAAAATTCCACATTTTTTATTTTATCCTTAATAGTTGAAATATGCAAAATACCTATCAGACAAATGAAAACTGCACTAAAAGCATATTGCCAGGTAAATTTTTACACATAATAGTTGGAGCATTCCGAATCTTGCGCACGCGTCAAGCTTAATAACAAACGAAATTTCTCAGAAAGTATTACGTCAAATTTTAGTTACAAGTAAGTGATAATTTTGACGTACACGCGAGTTTTGGGATGCACTCAGAATATTACGTAAGAAGTACTCTTACCCCCCCCCCCCCCGCTTTGAACCCTTACGTAATTAAAGAATGGCCCCTAATGTGAAATCTTAAAGTACCATACAAAGCCAAGAAATCACTGACAAGGCAAACTCACTTGCACACGTACACTAACGCGTAATATATACACATACACTAATAATCTTGGAGATACACTGAATTTTAATGCTAGAATTCACAATACAGAAAACGCCAATTAGCCAGCACACCACACGGGGGCCGCGTATTGTACGCGGCTTGCACGTATACACGCAATAAGCGTGCGAAATCTTTCAAGTTTTAAACACGTTTCTAGCTCCGGTGAACACTTTCGAAAGGGATGGGGTTCAGCTCGGACGGCTGCTCAGCACTATGCACGTCACTTTATTGCACAACACGCACCTACCGTAGCTTGCAGGCGGACCTGGCGATGACGCTAGACGATGACAGCCGACGGGCACCAGGAAGTTCGGCACAGAGAGGGCTTACAGTAATGGCAGTGGCAGGTATTCAGGCGCAAAATGACAACGGCTGCTCAAGCGACGGCAAAGGGACGAACTACTACGTCTCAACAGTGTACCTGTGGTAGTGCATGCCTATGCTGGTGTACTGTCGCAGCCGTGGCACAGTGGCACTCATACGATGTCCATGTGTCAGGCGTATGAGCCAGCCAAACAGCAATGTATTGGAGTAGGTGGCGTTGTGCGTATAAGCATTTAGCATGCGGCTATACATATATGTATATATGTGTATATATGCGAGCGGTGCGCGGGCGCTAAGGCAGAACAGAATATACCTGACTGCCGTGAAGGGCAGTTGATTGTATCGCTACTGCTTACTCGTGTGTCTTAATAAATGTTTCTTCTTTTATGTCTGTTTAATTAATTGAGTTACCTTTCACCCATGCCCGGTCACAATGTTGGCGACGAAGACGGGATACAGCATAAGAAGTGAAGTGTGGGAGGCAAGTCAGAAAAGTGTCAAGGGTAGAGGAAAGATAAGTGTGTGCAAGGAAGGTTGCCGCGTGTTGGATAAACCCGGGGCTGGATTTTGTTCGTTTTGTTGTGTGGCGTCTCGGGTAAACTGTGAAAATAAGCAAAGAACGGGGCTTCTCTAGTTCATTAAGAATGTGGAGAGGGCCTTTGTGAATAGAATAAATAGGTGAAAGTTGCTAGGATAGGTAAGGCTATTCGCGCGCGTGGTGGTACCAAGAAAAGCCAAGCCTTGTCAGAAACGCGTGAGCGTCGGAGAGGAAGGCCTCGTGTGCGCGGCAAAGATAAGTGAACGCTAACAAGAAAAGACCTCAAGATGATGTTTAATAGGAAGCTCGTAAAGGACTTAACAATTAAGAGGTTGAGGAGTTGGCAGCATACTCGCAACAGCTGGAAGCCGATCACAAAAAGGCACGAGAAGAAAACGCGAGATTAAATGAGCAGCATAGACAGTTAAACGCTGCCAGTAACTTAATGGACTTGGCAGGGGGAGAGGGGGGGGGGGGGGGGGCGACCGCGCCGGTCGTACATGGAACACTGGGCTCGATCAGGGATCGTATTGTCAGTGGAATTTAACATTGAACTCTATAGTCTGTGCTAGTGGAATTCCACTGACAATGCGATCACTGGGCTCGATCAGTGAATTCAGCGAAGATGATACCTGGTCGGAGTGGTATGAACGCTTCGAACAGTACGTGCTAGTGAACGAAGTACCAGCGACCAAGCGGGTGTCGCTGTTTTTGACATTGTTAGGTAAAGATAGTTATCGCCGCGTGCGAAATTTGTGCACCCCTACATCGCCAGCTGCATTGTCGTTGCCAGAGCTGGAGACAAAGATGCGAGAGCACCTGCAGCCAGCACCGAGCGTCATAGCTGAGAGAATCAAATTTAAGGAAGGCCGACAGAACGAGGGAGAGGAGTTGGAGCAGTTTGTGATACGGTTGAAGAAACTGTCGATTTATTGCGAATTCGGATGGTCGCTCGAGAACAACGTTTGGGACGAGCTAGTTTGGGGACTAGCTGACGACAACACCAAAAAAAGACTTCTCAGCGAGCGGGACCTAACGTACCAACGCGCCATCGAGTCAGCGTACTCCCTGGAGGCGGCCAAACGGAACGCAGCTGAAACGAAGGGTGGCAGGGAAGATGTCATCAACTACGTGAAAATAAGGATGAGAAGAAGACCAAGGAGCAGGTCACGTGCTACTGCTGCAGTAGGAGTGGACATTCTAAAAACGAATATGCAGAGAAGTCGAGCGAAAGTGGTGATAAAAGCGTACTAAATAACATTCAAGCGATCAATGCGGTGCAAGGGGAAAAACCGTTGTCGGTGTATTTAAGGGTTGAGGGTCAACTCGTCAGGTTTGAAATTGACATTGGCTCTTCAATCTCGGCAATGTTATATGGTTTTTTTTCGAAATGCCTCGAATGACAAACGTTGAAATTAGAGAAACCGCGAGACGGTTTAGGTCGTACCAAGACGACGCGACGTGATCGTGCCGCGCGGGACCGTGAGAGCCGAGGTCAAGTTCAGAGATACGGTTGGGGAACTTGAGCTGTTTATCATTGATAAAGGTGGCGCACTTATTGTGGGTCGAGATTGGCTTCGTAAATTAAACATGCTAAATGTTGATCGCGATAACAAGAGGTTAACAATCGGAGTAATTAAAAGTAAGCCCGTGAAAATTGAAGAAAACAAGCCCATTAAAGTTGATAACGAGTTGGGAAAAATCGAAAAGGGTGAAATTAAAATAGTTTTTTCTGATAAATTGGGATGTTACAACGGAAAGGAATTTAAATTGCATTTAAAAGAAGGGGCCACAATAAAATTTTGTAAACCTCGTCCGGTGCCTTACGCGCTAAGAGACAAGATTGAGACAGAAATCGACCGCTTAGTGAATGAAAATCTGATCGAACCAGTAAATAGTGAATGGGCTACGCCAATAGTACCAGTACTAAAATCAAATGGTGACATACGTTGTGCGACGATTTCAGTATAACAGTAAATCCGTGTTTGGAAGTAGATAGGCACCCCCGAGGCTGTCAGATTTGAGTACGCGCTTGGCAGGTAGTAAAATTTTTAGTGAACTTGACATGGTACAAGCCTACCAGCAAGTTTGGGTTGATAACGAGTCGCGCACATTACTGACACTGTCCACGCACAAGGGTTTGTACATTTGTAATCAGCTGATGTGCGAGGTTGCATCAGCGCCGGGGTTGTTTCAGCGCGAGATGGAGACTTTGTTGCAGAATATTCCAGGAGTAGTGTCATACTTCGACGATATTTTTGTTATGGGAAAAAATCAAGTTGAACACGACGAGCATTTTAACCAAGTCTTATTAAAACTATACAAAAGCAACTTAACGTTAAAAGAGAAAAAGTGCGAATTTTTAAAATCGACAATCAAATTTTTAGGATTCGAGTTAAATGTGGATGGTATAAGGACAAGCGTATCGAAAACTAAAGCCATAAGCGAAATGAAAGAACCCGAAAATGTAAGTGAATTAATAATATTTCCTAGGAATGGTTAGCTACTATTCAAAATTTTTTTAAAATTTTGCTAATATGGTGGAACCATTGAACGAAATGTTGAAAAAAAAAACACTGAAATGGTATGGAATGAGACGCGTGACAGGGCTTTTGAGGAAGCGAAGAGAGCTGTGATCTCCCCAGAAGTACTGGTTCACTATAGCACAAAAGTGCCGATTAAGATAACGTGTGATACCTCCCAGAAGGGAGTTGGGGCTGTTCTATCCCATGTTTTTGAAGATGGTAGCGTCAAACCTGTCGCTTTCGCATCAAAAGTCTTGTCACGCGCAGAACGTAACTACTCACAGTTAGATCGAGAAACGAGGGCGCTGGTATTTGGGGTCAAAACTTTCCATCAGTTCGTGTATGGTAGGAAATTTACGCTGGAAACAGATTGCAAGCCGCTAAGTTTTATTTTTAGGTCTAAAAAGAGGTTACCCCAAATGGCAGCGTCACAAGTGCAAAGATGGGCTGTGTTCTTGAGCGGTTATGACTTTGATATCGTGCACATCAAGAGCGCACAAAACGGTCCAGCGGATAGTCTTTCACGGAATATTGTAGACAGATTCAAAAACGAGAACGAGGTAGAAAAGGACGACTACTCGTACCTAAACTTTGTTAACGATTGTAAGCCAATCGACGTTGAACTACTTAGGAGCGAAACGATGAAAGACGCAACTCTGAGTCAGTTACTCGAGTTTTTGCGGGAAGGGTGGCCCGACCAAGTTAACGAAAAATTTAACGCGTACAAACTGCGTCACTTAGAACTAACAGTGGAAAATGACTGTATCATGTGGGGGCATAGAGTGGTGATTCCGGACTCATTTAGATAACAAATGCTAAATGAGTTACGTGAGAGCCACAGGGGCATCGGCAAAATTAAAAGTTTAGCTAGATCGTATATGCGGTGGCCCCACATGGATACAGACATTGGAAGACTGTCAAAAGCTTGCGAATTATGCTCAAGCTTCGCGAGTAATCCGAGACACGCAGAGTAGTACTCTTACAAGTGGCCACCGAGTCCGAACGAGCGCTTGAATATCGATTTTTGCGGACCAATGGATAACTTTTCTTACCTCGTGATTACTGACACTTATTCAAAGTGGGTAGACGTTTATGAGATGACGAATATTACGGCGGCACGTACGATCAAAATTTTATGAACCTATTTCGCGACTTGGGGAGTTCCGACAAAGATCGTTTCGGACAATGGTCCGACGTTTACATCAGACAAATTAAAGAGGTTTTTAAGTAAAAATGGGGTGAAAGAAATCTTAACGCCGCCGTACCATCCGTCATCTAACGGAGCCGCGGAAAACGCAGTAAAGACGTTCAAAAACTAAATCAAACTTCTTATGAAGGGAAAAAGTTTAAGACACGAAGCGTTCACAAAATATTTATTGTTTTATCGAACAACGCCTCATAGTACGACTGGAGTTTCTCCAGCAGAGTTGCAAGTAGGTCGAAAGATTAAGACGCGTTTTGATTTGATTAAACCGTCTAAAAAAATAAATAGGTCGAACAGAGCCAAGCTGTTCAGAAACGTTTTTTCATGAGGGATAGGAAGGAGGAGTTTAAAAAAGGCGATTTGGTGTTGTCTAAAAGTTTTCGAAATAACACTTGGGTTATGTCGAATGTTAATGGGGAAAGCAAGAGACATCTTGATCAGTTACGCCCTCGAAGTGTCGATGTACCAAGCAAAGTCGTACTGCAGTCGGCACCGGGGCCAGCATGGACCGACAACTCGGCAAAAGTGTACGAGCGACCCAGTCCGAGCGTGAGTCCACCCAGTGTTGTGAACGGCAACCACCGAAGCCGAGATTCTACCTGTAAACGTATCACGCGAGCTTGGTATACAGGATGCGGTCGAGACGTCCACCAGCGATTCCGGGCTGAAACTTTCCTCGTGTATGAGGAGGTCTCCTGAGCGATTGGATTTGTGAGCTCGTATGGGACTTAGTAGCGACTCTTGGTACGCGCCTATTAAGGGTGGAGGAATTTGATGTATTAGAGTAGGTGGCGTCGTGCGTATAAGCATTGAGCATGCGGCTATACATATATGTATATATGCGAGCGGTGCACGGGTGCCAAGGCAGAACAGAATATACCTGACTGCCGTGAAGGGCAGTTGATTGTATCGCTACCGCTTACTCGTGTGTCTTAATAAATGTTACTTCTTCTATGTCTGTTTAATTAATTTAGTTACCTTCCACCCAAGCCCGGTCAAAATACATACTACTGTAGGAGAACAGTAGATGAGGGGCCTACAGGAGCTAGATAGTGCGCACTACCAATTCGGTACTTTAATTGAACTCTATGGTATGAAAGCCGTGCGCATAGGTACCAGCTAGCTAGGAGACCCTACTTTTGTCGTGATAAATACTTGGGTGTCGTGACACGGTGAAACGCCGTGTCACAAGGCATTTTATAGTGTCTTTCGGACTTTAAGGGAGTTCTATCCCTCGCTATAGTACGTGCTGTGCATGCGACTGTTTGATGTGTCGTCTGTCCTTCTCACGCCCGCGTGAAAACATAACCTTCAGTAGTTTTCAGTCAGCTTATAAATTTATTTTTTATTCGGTAACCCACCTTGCAACGTGTTTACAATTGATAAACAATCGTTAGAAATGTCTTTATTGTCGATAATTTTTTCGTTTAAATTGCAATGTTAATGAATCAGTTATAAGTAATTCAAGCCAGCAAACTGCGCTTTCGCATAAGGTTACATGTTAAATTTTGTCAATACACAAACATTTTTAGGCTATTTTTTATCCGTACCTAAAATTTTAGCTCGGTTGCAATGTTAATTCTATTTGGTGTAGAACTCCCTTAAACGGTTTGTCTAGATCCTTCTGTTGAAGCTGTAATAGTTACGTAGTACGTTTCCAATTTAGTTTAAATTTTAAAATTTTGTAGTTATCTCGGACCAAAGCTTAAAAATGCATTTTTACACGATTATTCTCAATTATACACGCAAAGAAGAAAAATTATAAATATGCTTTGTGATTCTAATGCTTGTAAACTAAATAATGGTATAATGGCTGTAAATGTGACATTTCTCAGTATTTTAAATTTAAAAAAAATTGCAGGTTTAGGTTCCGATTACTTCCACCGTGCGCAGTACATGGTGTACGGTATCTATAGCTATCTATAATATCATTAAATCTATTGTACTGCAGTCTTAACAATCGTCACAGAAATCTCCAATTGAATTAAAGTGTAAGAAATAACTTTTAATGACTATTGTACAGATTATAGGGCATGTTTGATAAAAGTTTTAAGTTTATCTTTAATTTCTTATTTCGATTTCCTACCATGCCTCCCTCACCAGGCCACAGTCTCCAACGGATCCTTTAATCTCGCACAAAAAAAGTTGTGATTCTTCGTGTAATTAAAAAATGTTTATACCCCCCCCCCCCCCTGCCACCGAAAAAATATTAAAGCTATAATGTAGAATACCTCCTTTGGAGCTCCCACCCTTTCAGAATCCTCTGTTGTCTTCAATACTATTTGCTCTTTGATTTTATTGATAGGGGCAATCGCCACCCCCAAGCGCTTAAAAACCTGATGACCCTGCACACCTTAAAAAAATCACGTGACTAGTCACGTGACTAATCACACGATTAATCACGCGACATTATGGAGCAAAAAATCACGCGAGTTGTCACGCGACTAATAGCGCGACTTTTTTGAACATGATATTAAAAAAAAGCATGCTTATAAATATCAAGTATACATTAAATTGCCATATCATATGATAAAATAATATGTACATTTTTGTGCAGCTTTTGGAACCTGCATAGATTTACGTGGAAACATCCATGTAGATACAATTTAGAGTCACTAGTCATTTTCACCCAAAACGCTATTTTTAATTTGCAATAACAAATGCCTTACTATATTACAATCAATTGTAACAAGTGACAAATAACAAAGGAACTCTCGAAGCACACGAACGATCTTAAACATTTTGAAAGGACCAAGTAGATCAAAATTTATGAGCATTCAAGTTTGGTGATAAAAGCGAAATTTCGAATCTTTAAAAATTTATAACTTGGTTTTGCGATATTTTAGGCAAGAGTCGCAAAAAAACATTTTGTCGTAAAATAAATTCCAACATTCGGAATCCGCTTTTTTCACTAACTTTGAATGCTCATAACTTTTGATCTACTTATTCCTTTTAAAATTTTTAAAACCGTACGTGTTCTGTGAGAATTCCTTTATTATTAGTCACTTGTAACAATTAATCTGAATACAGTAAGGCGTTTGTTATTGCAAATTAAAAATAGCGTTTTGAGTGAACATGACTTTCAATTCATCTACTCGTACATGGATGTTTCCACGTACATTTATGCAATTTCATAGCTGCACGTAAAAATTTACATTATAATTTCACGTAGACCAGCAACATGTCATAAGATATAAATGCATTATAAAAAAATTAAAATAATCAAGACTTGCATTTTTTTCCATTTCTGATTATTAGAAAAATCGCGCAATTACCATGCGATTATTACGTGAGAAATCGATCAAAATTCTCACGAGATTGTTACGCGATTAGTGTGTGTTAATCGCGTAATGAGTGCGTGATCATCGAGCGATAATTTTAAGCAGGGAAATTAGTATAACCCTTACAATCAGTACAATAATATTACTATCACATGATGTTGCAATTTAATATATGCTTGATATTTATAAGTATAACTATTTTTTTTAAATTACGTTTAGAAAAGTCGCGTGACTAGTCGCGTGACTAGTGGCGTGATTTTTCGTTTGATAATGTCGCGTGATTAATCGCGTGACTAATCGCGAGATTAGTCGCGTAACTAGTTGCGTGATTGTTTTAAGGTGTGTGGCAACAAAATTTAAATACTAGAGAAGAAAGTATGAAAACTTTTACAAAATACTGCTAAGAAACGTATTATAGATGAACCAAGAAATTAATTTCTCGTCGTCCAATTTATTTGACGTCAAGAATGTAGAGAATAAGGATACCATTTTTTTTCTTTTTTTTTTCTAGTCAATATTTATGCTTTGGGTTATTATCGAAACCCCCTCTCCCAGATAGACTCCTGGATCCGCCCCTGCCTCTACTCACCCTCAGCCACCTACTCAGTCCCCCCGAAAAATTCAATTCGTTTCTCTGTAAAACTATCCCAACATTATTTTCTTTATCTCTCCATTATCTTGATTAGGTAGAGTTTTCTTGTTCCCTTTCTTCTAAATCTATACTTCAATTAACTTTTCATTACAAAGTTATTTACATTAATCAAAATATATGACATATCATTTACATCTATATTTTCCACACCGCCCATGAGTAACCCTACCAACCGTCCCGCTATTTCGACCTCTGTCCCGCTTTGAAATTTGCCCCGAAGAAGGTCCCGTTTTTTTGAGATTTGTCTTGATCGTCCCGCTTTCTCTACGCACGCAAAATTTTTTTTAAATATATTTTGTAGTTTTCTATTTAGCGTGCTGCACAACAGTGCCCTAGCAGCCCAAGTCCCAAGCATGGTGACTGATGTTGTTACTGAATATCCTGGGGTGGTAGTGCGTAACTTTTGGGAAAGATTTTTTGACTAAATTTTGTCTACTGCACGTGCGCAGAAACCAATTTTCGTCTAAAATTGGCGAAAATCTGGACAAAATCAGTCAAAATAAGTTACGCACTATCACGCCTCACAGTGGGCAAAAACGGGTTTTTTCGTTCCAAAATCGTAGAACTCGCGAACGGAAATAGATAGATTGATAATTCTTTTTGGATGTTGCAGTTCACTTGATGCAGAATATAGGAAAATTATAGGGGAGTATGACATACATTATTCTTACCTCAAAAAACAGTCCAATTCTTGGTTATTTTCCAGAAAAATCAAGAAACAGGCTCAAAAAAAAAAGTAACAACTGAAAAACATGTAAAAGAAAATAC
>JAPYYV010014447.1:0-20985 GCA_030522625.1 Copidosoma aretas
CCCCCCCCCTGCATCGTTTCCCCTTTTACACCCCACCTCGCCTCTCTTGAAAAGACTTTTCAATATAATAGATACTTAATAAATATACTGCATAATGGTATATGTATATTTTGATGACTAGCAGTCAGAAGATTCATTTATAATTGATATGGAATAGTGCGTATATTTCGCACACAGCTTATAGGGTCTAGAGTTTCTACAGTTGCATCACTCAAGGAAAAGAGGCATCCAGAAAACTTTACTGCGCATGTACGTATTGGCGTAATTCAGAACATGGCGACCAACGGTCGTCCAATCAGGGCTCAGTTCTTATCTTTATATCCCACATATGTAAATATATACCGTGTACAGGTTCAGTGGGACTGCCAATATGGCAAACGCTTAATGCTCTTTTTCATTAAGTAACGAAACTGTATTAACTAAGTAAGGTTGTCAGAAAGCTTAGGCATGAATGATCTCCCTTAAGGACTGGAAATAGGATAGAAAATTATTTTTTGGAGGATTTTTTTCGATCGCAAACGAGAGAAAATGTTTATATTTCTCAGATAAAATAAAGAAACTTTCTAACGCAAAGTTGCGTAGGTAGGCCTAGCGAAGTATTTTTTTTAGATTGACATTGTCCAATTACTTGGTTTGCAGAGTATTAGTATTTATGTCTATACGCTGAGAAAACCAAGGCTCGTGCCATCCTCATCGAATAACATTTCCTTAAGGAAGTATAAGTTAAACCTATTTTCACTATATATGAGTATATATACTCGTATACTGATCTACCGACCGACCAAGCACAAAAAAAACCAATCCAATGAGACTACAACTACAAGACGTTGGTGCGACCTGACTGGATCGAGAACTCTATGTAATAAGTTCGTTCACACTTCTTAGTCCATTGTTGATAAAGATATACTTCTTACCCTATATATTTTATCAAAACGTCGACTTGACAGATTTAAGTGAAGGGGTCTTACCGCGATCTTTAGATATGTGATAAATCCTACAATTTTTGTGATAGTCCCTATAAAATAACCAGAAATGAAGGCTACGCGAATGCGTAGTCTATGGATTATCGAAAAAAAGTTCACTTTTTCTATGTATCGAATGATCGTGATCAGACCCTAGTTCCTGTTTAGTGTCATATCCTGAATATTCAACTGTACGAAGCAACAAAAAATATGTATCGCTTCTCTAGTTGTACAAGAACTTCGGCCATGAGAAAAAAGGAATTAATAATATGAATGTTGATGGCTTTATAGATTAGTTGGCTCCTAATATTATTTTTAAGTCTAAAAATCACCAACATTCGCAATATTTCATAAACTATGTAAGGCCATTAAAAGGTTAGTTTCTCAATGTATCAATTGAACTATGTAACATGTGTCCATGTTACAATAAGACAAGGAAGGTCAATGCGCATGATTATTTCCCAAACTAATCAGACACAGAGCTTGTATGACGTCACATCCCATCAGATGGCAAGCCTGTTTGACAAGATTTAATATTCCAATGGGATTTATATGGTATTTTTTGACGTCATGCGGCCTCTGCACAAACTTAACCAAAACTGATCTGGCTTATTGACCTGCCTTGTCTTCTTTAACCATTCATATATCCTAATTGCATGATGATATACTATTTTTATATTTTATGTTATATTTCAGCCTTGGGTGCCAGTGGCAAGTTTTGTTAAAAGTGACTTTTTAGGTCTTAAGACTGAGATACAGAAGATACTAAAAGATGTGTTCAAAATAAAATGCTTTTTTCCATTTTGCAACAATAAATTCTATTAGTGGGGTAGAAATTGGTCATACAATTTCGAATAGATTTGTTGCATTCACGATGTATATAACAAATTGCCATGTTTTTCCTTCTGAGTAGTAACTTTATATATACTTAAATATGTAAATAAAATATTTAACAATTAAAAAAAAAATGTGAACTCTACCATTACGTTCGAGTATCTAAACTTAGATTGGTAAATACATTATTATGATGTAGAGATAATATCTGGTCACCAAATACGCTGTAGTGCTTCCAGTTTTATTAGTCGAGCTAATCATCTTTATCTAGAGCGACTTATCCCGAATAACACAATACGCTGAAGCATCTCAACATTAGAATGTTGAATAAATTATTACTATGCAAACAACACAACTAAAAGTAAAAAAAAAATCTATAGAGTCAGCAGTTTTGATTGTTAAATAATCTATTATAATGCAAAGCAAAAAAAAAATAGCGAACTAATACGCTTGAGTGTCTTCACTACTTATTAAACTTAAGTGCTGATACTCAAAAGTATTAAGTTACAGGTAAACTATTAATAATAATACTTGTTCAACAATCAGAATTTTTGATTAAAAGCCAAATCGCCTCCACAGTGAGCTCATTGCTCAACCAGTGATATGTACTATAGACCACGCATGGTGCTGCATGTATACACCACACGCACGAATTTGTCACTTACACAAAGTCGTGGCTGCTGCTACGAGCCATAGTTTCCTCAGTGTAGGTATATCGCAAGTGCTGAGCCTTGTTGCTGCGTTTTATCTGTTGCTGATTGTTAATAACAAAATATTATGTAAGTAAAAGAATACTACTCTGTTTTACATAGTGGCGAATTAGTATGAAGTCCAACATTAAGTATTCTATGATAACAAAGAGTCCTTTTTAATAATTTTTTTCTTTTTGTAACATAGTGTAATTTATTCAAGTTTTTAGTGCCTTATTACTATTGTTTCCCCCAAGAAAAATCAAATTTTTCATAAAAAGAACTGCAATTATAGATTTTATAATGATTGCTGACAATTCTTTTTATTATAGGTGATACATATTATGTATATTGCATCGTCAAGTATGTATATATTGATAATTACTGATCAGAAATTTTATTTAAAATTAATGTTCAGTGATGCGTATTTTTTTAACAAAGTTAATAGGAGATGGTATTTATAAGGTTGCGTCACTCAATGTGTAAGGGCGTCAGAAATGTTGGACATGAATGAACATTCTTAAGGACTGTAAAGAGGGTAGAAAATGATTCTTGAATAATTTCCTTGAATCGTTAGAAAGATAAAATGTTTATGATTCTCAGATTTAGTAAAGAAACTTTTGAACGCAAAGTTGTATTGGTAGGCCTAAGGAAGTATTTTCTCGAGATCTGAATTGTCCAATTACTTGGTTTGCAAAGTATCAGTGTTTGTTGCTCTACACTGATAAAATTAATGCCAGTGCTACCCCCATCGAGTAGTAGTTCCGTAAGGAAGTATAAAGTATACCTATCTAAACTACATATATATTGGGTTTATATATTGGGAATTGTAAGGACCAACAACACTACGTAGTTGGGCAGGCTGTCTACCAGGTCCGTAAAATCCTTGAAGCCTTGAAATATCCTGTATTATTCTTTATTATTCTTAAAGCCTTTAAATCTCCCTAAATTATTAAAACAATACTTATTTTTATTTTAAGGAGAAGCGATGCATTTAAATATATACATATTTATTTATTTATAATTTATATCTTAAATGTAAGTAAAATGTTTAATCGATTTGTTCTTTCGTGCCAATTAACACAACAAAGTTTATTACTAAAATTCTGCCGCCAGAGTATGCTACAGTTGTACAGCGTGGTATGCTCTGTTGTTACCTCTGACAGTGTATAACAGTGCCGAGTGCCGATTGTACCAGTACCTGTACGTAAACAAAAGTTGTTCGAGTATAAGCTTGCTCTGCATCAATGTGATGAGTATCGCTATGCACTGGCTGTAGCACTCGAGTTTTTTTATTACATTCCCAGTGTACATATTGCTGCATCACTTGTACATGGTTATTTAATTCGCTCGCCTCACACACCTTTGCATAAATAGGGTAGTGTATAAAGAAAATAAGTTCGAGAAAGTGTGCATCCTTCGAAACTGATAGCAACTGCCGGTCTATTTCCTAGCCGAAATATACTTATGTAAACATAGGTAAAAACCAAATTATCCAAATGTTTTGTTTGTGTAGTTTGTAGTCTCGGTTAATCATCGAATAAGTGTTCAAGTAAATGTTATGAAATTTATCTATCGTGCAGTAAAAGAGACCTCTGATTGTTTTTTTTTGCATACTGATGGTGTGACTGGTCACATCTTTGTCTTTTTAATCACGTAGAAAAGACAGAAGATTATATGACCTACTGCACTAATTAACAAATACACCTTTTACAGTTAATTCGGAAGGATGTTTACAAGAATTTCTTTCTAATCCCTTGGGCAAGAGAGTTGGTTACAGCATCCAACACAAGTTACTTTGCGTTTACGTTATTTTTCCTTTCTTTCGTTTATTGAACTCATTCGGATTTTGCTATCTCGCTAGTGACTTATTCGCATTCGAAGAGAGAACTTTGATCAATGCAAATCTAAAATAGTTATACTTAAAAATTGTTTAAATACAATAATTATATGTTCAAAATTTATGGCTTTACCATTTTATACTTAACAATTTATTGTTACAGTTCATCAATCATCAAGGTAAATTGAAATTTACGTACAAATAAAGTAAATTGTTTAGTAACATTGACAGATCAATATTATGCTCGTTAGTTTTCAAGCTGTCTAATGTCCAGGTAACCTGATTGATTAATCTAAAAATCTTGCCGATCAAAGAATTCTTAAAAACATTCATTCACCCAACAGATTGTTATTTAGTTATCAAATATATCTCCGACTATCAGAATGAGTTCCAAAGTCAAAAGAAGGTGTCATTTTTCAATTGAATGTCTAGATCAAACACGTTATCCATAACTATTCAAGGTGAAAAAAAGAAATGTTGATTCTCAAGCTGCCTGCAGTATGTGTGCGTATAAATTTTTACTTGAAACAATGAGAATATCTGCTTTAAGAATACATGCAAGGAGAAAAAAACATTAAGCTAAAGTCATCGCTAAAAAAATTACTCAACCGCTTGTCCTAAATAAATCAAATGAAACTCATACAGCTCTCAATAAAGACAATAATTCAACTAAAAACTCAACAGATTAAGTTTCAAAAGAAGGTATAAATATTGCTAATTTGAAGACTTGCTCAAATTTTTTTATAAAAGACCAATATTTCAAAGCAGAAATCATTTGGACACTTGCGGCCTTGGACCCCACTTCCAAATATAACTCGTAGATATTGTCAAGGAATGCGAAGTTTATTCTGTCTTTTTTGATAAAAGCTTAAATAAAGTGGTTTAAAAAGGGCTGATGGATATGACTGTGCACTTTTGGATTTTGTAAAAAGAGAGTTTTATACTTTACTAACTAGAGACAATGTTCTAGTGAAGTTGAAAAATGTTGACAGAAAAAGCCACCGATTGAATACGTTTTGGTGGAAATTTTTTTTCTCGAAAAATCACCAGATTAACTTTTAAATTTCTGTTAAAAAATTTTTTTTTACGTGAATTCAAGTGTCAAACACAGTTATTCTGTTGATAAATACTTTCTACTCGAAAATCTGATGAAAAAAAGTTTAATAGCACAAAGATGTATATATAATGCTATTAAAAATGCTGGAGAAGTTAGGAATATTAATATAACTGATTAAATGATATTAAATTACAAAAGCTCATCATCAAAACAAAAAATACTTTAGAAGAAAAAGAAAACAAAGAAAGGCAACAAATTTTTTAACAGACATAAGCAATAGAAAAACTGGAATCAATTAAATTAAAGAAGTTGGAAGTTGCGAGATTAGCGAAAGAAGAGATAAAGAATATCGAATGAGAAGAAGAAAATCGAACAGAAGTATAAGAACTAGCCAAAAAAAAAGTTTATTTGAAACACAACTTTTTTTCATTAAATTTTATTTTCAATATGTTATACATTTATTATTTTAATGTATTATGAATTGAATGTACATTTTGCAAAAATAAAATTATTACTGTACAAAAAATTCTATCAAGAATGTTATCCTTATAATATTGTATTTTTATCCTTTAAGATCCTTAAAATAGTCATAAAATTTTTTCCTTAAGTGTGGTAGACACCCAGTCAGGTGCCTTCTGTTAAACCTTATAGCTTTTGTTAAAATGTGCTTTTTTTGATACCATCATATTCTAAGTACAAGAATGTAAATCCCTATAGTTAATTCATGAGTATTTATATGTTGCTATTGGTTTGTGAGATATTTACTTGTGCTACTTATCAACTATTTGCATAAGAAATGTGATGAATGGAGGGTTTCAAACCTAACATTGCATCTAAATTCCATCGTCGACCAAAAATTTTTAAATGCCATCTTAAAGATAAGCGTTCATAAAATTTTATTTGAAAATTTTAGCTTATTTAGTACATTTACAATTATTTTCATGTAAGCTTCTTACGCCACCATAAATCAGGCTCTAGCTCCATCTGCCAATCAGCGCTCGCTTCGTTCATAGTTCTCCCATTCTTACACGGCATAAGTCATGTTGCTGCGCAAGCTAATGGACAAATCGTATTTATAAGGACGAAATATTATTCCATGATGCCACTCAGGGCAAGTGCAGAAAAAGAGTTACGTCCACAAAAGTGTACAGGCAATGTTCAAAAAATTGCAGAGAATGTGTATACAATGACATGAAATTTTTATTAACGCAAAACTTTTTTGAAACTTATCAAATATCGGGCGGTTGGCGTACAGAGCGCGCAAGGGGACAAAATATATATATATATATGTATATATATACATTTTATCAAACACACGTTTAAGTAAATTAAATTTTAATCAAACGGGTACAAATTTGTCTACTCCTACCAAAGCTTACTTTAATACTGACATATCTTCCTATATTGTATAGTTGTATGGTTTCCGAGCGAGCACTAGAACCCCTCCTTCCGCCACCCCTGCTCCTCCTCAACTCCCGCCGAACATTTCCTACCTCCCCCTAGCTCACCTTAAACTAATTTTGTGCTTCTTTGTGAATTTCGACAACACAACTACTCTCCTCAATATAAACTGTTTAGTCACACTTTCTAGTAATTTCAGGATTTAGTGTTCTAAGTCAAGTACAAAATCTAAGTCCAATTCTAATGTCATTGGAAACAGTAACTCTAATATATCATAAAATTTTAATGCATATCTTCCAATATTATAATGTTGTGTGGTTTTAGGACAAGTAGTAGCGTAAAGATTGGCACCATTTATCCTCTACCCGATCTATCCACTCCTTATCATCTCTATTTTATTTTTTAAATTAATTTTTATAAGACGAAACTTGAGAATAAAAATGAAGAAAAAGCTGTCATGTTTTAAAGAGGGTGGAGAGCCTATATTTGTTTAAGAACCATAGAACTATATGATATATTTAATTTGGTCTTTTTGATACTTAATGGAATTAGGAATCAACTACTGTAAAAATAGACCATTAAAATTTATGTATGGAATGCAATAAAAATAATACCCGTAATCACTATGTTAAAGTAAATTATTATTTTTTATTTTCATTACATAATTTTAGATGTCTTGTCAAGTGTTCTACTCTTAAGTAACCCTTACCGCAATTTTGACAAATTTTTTTAACGTTTTTCTCATGGCAATTCATATCCCTTTGTTGGTGATGATTAATGTTAATAGAACTGTCACATTTTGTACATTTAAATGTTTTTTGAATAATTTTACATAAATCGCAAAGAAACAATTTTTTTTGTGAACCTTTTTATGTCTCAATAATTATTCTTTACTTGCCCACTTTAGTTTAGACGTTGGACATTAATAAGATTTGTTTTTAATGATAATATTTACAAGTATAATAATTGTTGAAGGTATCTTTAATAGTACAAAAGTTAAAAATGTTTCACTTTAATTTTTATCATAAAATAACGAAATTTGCTTCCTTTTAAAAAAAAAAATTTTAATTATTTAATCTACTCTCTTGTAAGTTGCATAATCAATACTGTAATACTTTACTAACTTTCCCGGCGTACGACAAAAATTTTTTTTTTTTAAATGTGTGCATTTATTATTGGATGTAAATATGGCACTACATGATGTTGACTTATTATTTCATTAAAACATTAGCACATACACTATTGAGTTTATGCTCTTAAGGAACATTAAAACTTTTAATTTTTGCTTCTTCTATGTGGATAAACACCGACAAGAATTTTTAATACGTATTGAACGTCTATTGGTTTTTCAATAAAGAATATAAAAGAATAGCCAAAGATTGGAATATTTTATAGTTTTTTTGAATAATACCAATCCTGTCCCTGTTTTTAAGTACTGAAAGAATTTGACGAAATTCTTAACTTGAAATTGTAAATGTATTTCCAAAATGTTCTTAATACCCAGACAAATCTCTCAAACTTTTATCAACTGTTATCAATGCCTTTTTTGGAACCATGGCAGCTTCGTCTTCAAATATTATTTTTACTGTACGATATTTTTGTTTATCTGATTCAATGTGTAGGAACGAGCTCTCAATAGATTTTAAATCCAAAGAAAGTCCTAAAGTTCTGTAAGTAGTCATTTCATTCGAAAGTTAAATAGAAGTCATTCCCGTTGAAGCGATAGTTCAAATATTTTTTGCGAATTGATGAAAAATAGTACATTATTGTCATGTGTAGAAATGTTTTTTTAGGATCCACCAGGACCATCGACAGTGAATTTTTTTTTCCACATTTTATTATTTCTACATCTATATGATAATTATTGACACAATTTATTTTATAAATATAAAAAAGAAGAATTGCTGCGTGGAGCGTGCAGGGTGTCAAAGCCCCACAAGTACATATATATATATATATATATATATATGTAAATTTGTCTTCCTATATTATATAGTTGTACTAACAAAAGTTAGTCCCACCCCCTCCCTCGCTTTCCCCGCTCCACCAGAGCTCCCCCTGGCTCCCCACAGCACCCCCTTAAATGACATAGCTATTCGTTCATCTTTGCGTGATTTTTAATCCAATTTTTTTGGATAAGCCTCCCCCTGCTTCACCCCGCTGCTTCTTAGCTCCACCTTGGCTCCTGACAGCTCCCCCTCCACCTCCCCTACATTACCTCATAACCTATTCTACAATGCACACACAAATTAATTATAAGTTCATGCATATAAATTAATTATTTGGTTTCATTTTCATTTCCCCCTTCTACATGTTTTGAGATTAACATTGTATTAACAAATAGACAATAAAATAACATGAGGCTAGATAAAAAGTAGTTCTTACTATCAAGATATTGATTCTATAAAACATATATATATCTTCCCATATTATATTGTTAATTCGTGTGGGTCGTAAGTAACAGCCCCCCATGCCCCCCACACTTTTTTTCACATGCTAAAAAGTAAGGTAAAAATAAGGTAAAAATATGCTAATTTTGAATAATTTTCTATAGTAACTCCGATCCACCACGCCCCCCCCCCCCCCCCCCCCCCCCCCCCCCCCCCCCCCCCCCCCCCCCCTCCCCCCCCCCCCCCCCCCCCCCCCCCCCCCCCCCCCCCCCCCTCTTACTTACCTATAAGCCGCAAGGACAGACAATTTACTTGAGTCTAATATATCCCCTCCCCCCTCTCACCATTAACTCGCATTTTAACCTTAGCCAAAGATAACCGACATTACCTGGAAGACACATTCTTGCCGAAGTTTCCTTAAAATAGACGAATTATTCCGATTACAGACAAATCCTCTCACCCAACCCCCAAACATTGTCGAACACTGCCAAAAACAACCGATTGCAGCTGAAGCCGCTCCTTCATAGCCCCTCGGGATTTTCTGTTGTTCCCGCACGTCTAATTTGGCTAATAGATAGAGGCACAGCAATAAAACGTTACCATTAGTAATACAACTGATAAAAAAGATAATGGAACACCTGCACGCTCGAGCTCAATACGAAATAAAAATAAAATATAACTTAAACACCTACAACCAGATAACTAAATGGACTCACCCACTTACACTGTTTATTAATAGCTCATTTATTTACTAAGAGTGTAAGCAGAGAAGTATTTAAGGTTTTGGAATAAAGTAGATGGAATAATATCCTATATTATATCCTAATGACAACCTATTGCAGGAATGGGGCTGAGCAACCAATTCATGCACATGATACAAAAAAAACACAGTATGTGTCACTGATCAAATATAGTTTGCTAGACTACAGCGCAATCATGATTTGCAGGTAAGTCTTATTTGGCTAATAGACAGAGGCACAACAACAAATCATGATCATTGGTAATACTCATGACAAATCCTTTTACCTAACCCCCCAACATCGTAGAGCATTGCCGAAAACAACCAATTGCAGCTGATGCCGCTTCTTCACAGGTACTTGGGATTTTCTGTTTTGCCCGCACGTCTTGTTTGGCTAAAAGACAGAGGCAGGACAATAAAACGTGACCATTAGTAATACAACTGATGCAACAGATACCGTAACACCCGTACGCTCGAGCTCAATACGAAATAAAAATAGAATGTAACTTAAACACCTACAACTAAATAACCAAATGGACTTGCCAGCTTACACTATTTATTAACAGATCATTCATTTACTAAGACTTTAAGCAGAGAAGCATATATGGTTTCGAAATAAAGTTCGTAGAATAATACCCTCTATTATACCCCAATAACACCTTATTGCAGGAATCGGGCAGAGCAACCGACTTATGGACATGGTGGAAAAAAAACCAGGAATGTGCAAACCATGATTGCGTTGGAGTCCAGCAAACTATAACTAAAATGTAATTGGTTAAGAATTTCAAATCGGGAACAATGTTATTTTTATACAAAATTTTATAAGCACTTTTTTCCGTGTATTACATTTACTACATAGGTGTATTATAATTTCAATCATAATGTCAATAGACACATTTGGCTGGATATCACATGCTTTTCACAACGGAGACAACCTATTAGACTTTAGGGTAAGTAGGCTCCATATTTGTCCAACAGAAAATATGTGGTTCAATACAATGCTCTACTACTACGTCTCAAAATAACCAAATTTGTGTTACTACGGCGGAAAACAAAAAACGTAACTAACAGTAATACCGGAGGTAAAACAGACACTGGATAGAAGACACGTACACTCAAGCTCAATCCTTCATTCAAATAAATCAATACCCATGCACCTTGAACAAAATCACCAAATTAACTCGCCCGATTACAATGTTGATTAATAAATAATTCATCCACTAATTTTGAAATATTCTCAAAGAAAAGCATAAATATGAATCTCTAGCTCCTTGAACTGTATAACCTAATATATTTTAACCTAATATTCGAAGGGATAACAATATTTAAAGTCAAAATGATTTATTGTTTTTTTATAATTGGGTTATTAGAAGAGTGGGGATATTATGATTGTTTCAGAAGTAATTATATAATCGTGTATATTTAGTCAGTCGAGAAGAAAGTGACAATAATGTAAGATAAATTTAAAAAAAAAACTTGGGCATCCATGTAACAAGTTATACTTTTATGGCAAACAATATATCTAGATATGGCTGATTACGCCGAAATTTGTTCGGTCATGAGCCCAGCTCAAATTTTGAAATGATGAGACGCAATAAAAAATTAAATAATTCGTTCATAGAACCTTATATTTATAAACCAAAGATAGAAAATATTCTATCTGTACAACTTTAAAAAAAAATAATTTGAATAAAGTGTAAATATCCGCAAAATAATTATTTATTTTTTTGAAAACGAACAAATTAATAAAATGAACGAAATAATAATTATTATATAGAAAAACCGTAACTTAAATCAGTATTTAACATTTTATAAACTGATTTAATAAGTAATTGGTAGTTTATTAATATAAGAAAACAAATGTTTGAAAAAATTTATAAAAAAACAGTAATTTAATATTTAAATTGAAGATAAGTTACGAATTGAAATATAGAAGGTAGTGATGCATAGTTTACTAATAAAGGTAGCTCGTAGATAAGTTGACACGGTACACCGCTCGTATGCACGAGATCGTGAGTTTAAATCCGGTGGAAAGAGATTTTGTTTCGGAATTGAAAAATTACTAATGTTAAATTTTTTTGAAGGGGGACAAATTAAAAACCACTTATTTACTTTCCTGCATAACAGTCATATAAAAGTTAAACTTTAATTAAAATATTTTATACACGGAAAGATGCTATCAATGGCTATCTTATATAATCCCAGAGTTATCATACAAAATCTGGGGGTTGGCACGCGGAGTGCGCAGGGGGAAAAGCCCCACTAGTACATATACATATAGTGTATATCATCAAAAGATCATAAAACAATTATAATAAAATATTAATGATTAATAGATACGTTAGGGTTTTATTACAAAACAAAGATTGTTTTGGGACATTTTTGGTTCACTATTGAATGAAATAATATAAATTACAAAATTGTTAAATGAAGTTGCTCATAATATTATGTTAACCCTCTTTGTAACGTACTTTGTTTTGGTCGTTTCTGTTTTCCTTGCTCCATCTATCATCTCTCCCCCCTCCCCGTTTCCCATCTTTTGAGTTTTTATAAACACTGCTAGTACTAGTTGATATCAACTAATCATTCATATGTCTTTTCTCTGGCAAATAATTTGTGGTAACAATAAATCTAGGTATCTACAAAAGCATACACCATTCTAAAAAACAAAATAACCCAAAAATCTGCCATTTTAACTATAATTCAGCCGTAATAACTGTTTTTGTTAGAAAAGTTGAATATACAGCACTTCTGGATATAATGTTTCTATTACTGCTCTGAAAGACATACATATTGCTGTCTACTACACAGGGTGATGATAGGCTATTAGGAATACTTAAAAAGCGCTTACCGTACCTAACGTTACTTGGCCTCCGTAGGCTCTCTGTAGGTATCCTACTGAGGCTCTCCTGATCTAAGGAGGTATCCTGAATACATTTTTGTTCAGATGTGTCTTTGGTGTCACTTAATAATGGATTTGCTTAAAGTTACAATCATCACGTGTAAGCTGGATGATAGAATCTAGCAATATGAGTCAGATATTACTTGAATGGAAAGTAAAATAAAATACCGTACGGCCAAACTGACTGTGTAGCAAAGTTTTATTTACATCGATAACTGTCTAATTACATGATTAAATGATCAATATTACATAATAATAAATAATGCAGTAACATTTCATACTTAAAAAATTTTCTTTTTAGACTTTAAAACTTACAAACATGACGATTCCTTCTGTAAATATATTTCCTTCCATCTAAATCTTCCTATAATATATATATTTTTTTTTAGTGGGGCATTTCAAGTGACTTTTTCTCCCCCGCCTCCTCTTCCCACAAAATAAGGGAAATTAAAGTCTTTTTTTTTGTTACTTTGACTTATAACATTTTTGGTCCAGGCCCTCCACAGCCCCTCTCGATCCCCACTAAATCCCTCCCAAAGCGATTTTCCTTAGATCACACTGCCACCTTCAGACACCCCTGCATAATTGATACATTTTTATCATCTTTGGCTTGATAAACAGTTAGATTTCTTGGAAAAATTTAGTTAGTTGAATTCTGTTTTATCGTCAATTAATGCAATCGTCAACATTTTTATGGATTTTTATGATAAATTCAAATTCCAATTCGTAATACACGTATACTTTTTACTATATTACTGTCAAAAATATTTATCTACTTTCATTTATAACAAATCGAAGACTTTGTAACATGATAATTCAATTAAAAACAGTACACTGTCTTAATAATAAAACATACATATCATACATATAAATCTTTCCATCTATTTTTTCGCACCGTTCGGAAGGCAAAATGATGGACTGTGTACATGCAAATAATAAATTTTTGTAATTTTTGATACTTTCGTTTTCCTCAGATCACGTAGTTATTCGTTCGTGTTTCCATGATTCTTACCTCAATTATATTTCGGTCATCACTCGCGGCTCGTTTTTCATCATCTACAACGACTCATTATTCTTAAATCAGTTTAAGTTGGTTTACCTCCCTTAATCCCCTTCAACTTCACTGTATCTTTCCCTTTACCTATTAGTTTTTTATCTTTTACAAAAAAAAATTTCTATTTTCATTTCCAAACGAAACCATATTTCAGAATGTAGTTTGTTGTACCCTTAAAAAGTCTACAATATATAACTTTTAAATTCCATGGTTATCTTCCCGTGTGTTAAATGATGAAGATTCCGTTACATGCTCTATTAAGATTACGAGCAAAAAATCTGGCAATCTTTCTTATAAACAAGGAGTCAAAATGAGTACATGATTAAAGAATATTTTTTAAATAATATAATTTCATAACTTTCTGATAATATTAAATATTGTTATAAGAAAATTGGAGAGTTAGATAAAACTAGGAGTTGGAGGCAGAGACAGAATTTTAATAGGTGGGTATTGAAATAATAGAATTAAAAAGAGGCTAATGTTTGTAGCCAAAGAAAGTCAGAGGATCAAGATCGAAACGGTGACGGCGGAAAACTGTAACAATTGTGCTGAAACTTAGGATCAGTAATAAAGAATGGGTAAACAAGGGGAGTTTGGTACAGGTAGGTACCGTATGTTGTAACAGGAAAGGGATCGGTCTTCATTTTGTATTGGAGATAAAGACGGTAAAGGCTATAGTGCTATTAAAACTTTAAAAGTGGTAACTCAAACTTAGTCTGAGCATCTACTAAAAACCTTAAAAATCTTATGCAATATTATGCAAAACAGGAAGGAAAGAATAGAAGCTGGGGATTATAATAAAATAATAATACGGAAAAAGAGTTAAAAACATAAGAATTATAACAGACTAAAAGATATAAAAGAAAAAAATTTGGATTAAATGATTGACCAAGGTTGAATAAATATCACAACAAATGGGACCTGTTATCTTATATAATTACAAAGGTTGCTAAGGAGCTAAAAACGATAAGATAAAAAGAATGACAAAAACTGCGGAATCAAGAATCAGGATTTTAAAATAATGCAGCATAAAAGAAAGATCACAAGTAAATTAAAAAAATCATCAAAATACAAAAAATGTGTACAAAAATTGATATGAACACTAAAAATAAGTGGTTTAAAGAAATTTTTAGAGATACAAAAATTAAAAATGCCTATGAAAAATTCAGCAATGTACGGCATTGAAAAATTGAAATAAATTTTAAAATGGATTGGAAAATTCAAATCCAAAGGAAAAATAGATATGTGGGAATAAATTCAGATGTATAGGAGTCATTTTCTGAATTATTTTGGAGAGAACAATAAGGCATGTTATACGGAAAACGAAAAAAGTAGTGTAGAAATTAACAGCAAAGTCTGGAAGGATTTCGTCAAGGCTATATCGTTCATTGTATTACAAAAAATTCCAAGGAAAGAAGAAAACGTGAAGGCTACAGGAGACGACGAAATTGTAAAGAAATGTTTAAAAAATCTGCCGATAATTTGGATAAGTGAATCAACAAACATACTAAATGAGTTATGAACAGAGACACAAATTATTGATGGCTAGAAAATAGAAAGAATACATCCAATTTACAAGGCTAAATGGGGGTAGGAAAACGTTAAAAACTTTAGACTCGTTGCCTTATTAAATAAAGTATTCAAGATATTAGTCATTATTATTGCTGAAAAAGTAAAAAAATACCTAAAAGAGTATAACGTATTGAAGGAGAGTTGGGCTGGCTTCAGAGCAAAACGAATAACAAACGGCTTCATTTGTGTTCTCAATAATTTAATTGGCAAGAAACTAAAGGAATAAGGCAATAAATTATATGATGTGTTTGTAGGCTTTAAAACCGCATTCCATACGATCGATGGATACATTGTAAGGGTGACAATAGAAAGAGTTTGGCTAAGTATAGAAGCATTCAAAATGTCGGAAAGAATCTATAAATGTACAAAAAACAGCTACTCACAAGCCAGGAGCTTACAAATCTTTTCACAACATTAAAAAAGTAGGGCAAGGTCGCGTATCAAGCCTGAAACGATTCAGTCTATTCATAGAGAAAATAGACAATATGTGGATTTAAAATCATACAGAAGGCGTTACAGTGAAAAAACTAGAAATCCACTAAAGTAATAAGATCAGTCAGAAGTATAGGATGAGTAGAATATGGAAAGATATATAGAAAGGAGCTATTAATATATTACAAGGGACACTATAGATGAATAATATAAAGATATAAAATCTTTTGAAAATATACGTAATTTAGGGAATGCAGAGCAAAGCTTGAATGTGGGATAATAGGGTATGCATTATACATTCAAATAATGTTAGTATAAAAAGTAACTCTAGCATGCTTCTGTACAACTGTCTAGAAATTATTGATGTATAACTCTTTTGAATTAATTTTGTCTTAGATACTATAATAAATTGTGATTCATCTGTCAGGAAATTAATTTTTAGTATGTATACCACAAGGAAGGAATTTATAAAAGGATGTGAAAATCTATACATAAAATAAATAAATGAATGTTTTCCATTTGCTAGTATTAAGTAATAATTTCTAAATTTGATCGTCTTATCAAGTCATATTCATAATTAATTCTAAAATTTTCCAAGCTGACTGAAAAAATAGCGCTAAATTTTGTCTGTAATAATAATATTTGCATAAATATTATACGTATGTGCATTTGTTAATCTCAAGCTAAATAACCAATTAAAGTCATTTATTAGTATTGAATTAGTAATAATTCTTCACTGAATCTGTAAAATTATAATACATATATCCACTATATCTAGTTAACTGAATTGACGTTTGCTTGATGAAAATCAATGATGAGACAAGGTATCAAACAAAACTATTTAACTCTTATGTGATCTTCATATGGAATAGAAACATAAGACTTCAATTGTTTTATATAATACCTTGTTTGACTATATTTCTTTGTTTTTTAAGCGAATTTGTATGTACTGATTTTCGATGCCTATATTTAGACGCATGTACGTATTCAAAAATAGATTCTTGAATGTGATACACAGACGAAAAAAAGGATAAAATACGGGGATAAGCACACAGTGAACCTATTCCTTTCGCACCCCCCCCCCCCCCCCCCCGACACCACCCAACCGCGTCAACCCCCGACGCACCCTGCACCCATCAGCGAACCCTTTTAGCAAAGCTCTCTAACATCGTAGAACATTACCGATAACACCCGATTGCAGCCGAAGCTGCTCCTTTACAGCCTCTCGGCATTTTTTATTTTTCCCGCACGACTTATTTGGCAAATAGACAGACGAAGAACAATAAAACGTGACCGTTAGTGATAAGAGTGATGAAACCGATAACGGGAGATCCGCACGATCGAGCTCAATACGAAATAAAAATGTAATATAATTCAAGTACATACAACTAAAAAACCAAATATACTTGCCAGCTCACACTGTTTATTAGTAGACCATTTATTCACTAATTAAGAGTGTAAGCAGAGTATTCTATTGGGTTTCAGAATAAAGTGCACGGAATAATAACACTCTAATACATTAATAGGACAGAGCAACCGATTAATGCACATAATGCAAAAAAAAAGGGGTTTACAAACCATGATTGTGCTGAAGTCTAGCAAACTATATCCAAACAGTGATTGGCTTAGATCTCCCAATAGGATACCATGTTTTTTTTCATACAATATATGATGAGCAATATAGTTCTTTGTATTATACTGACTATAAAGGTGTATTATATTTTAATTATGATGTGAACACACAAGGTTGGCGGGGTAGCACATATTCTTGACAACGTAGAATGATGATTAGATTTTAGGGCAAGTGAGCACCATATTTGTCAAAAATAAAATACTCATTTTAATACAATGTTCTGCTGCTACATCAAAAATATCGAACATTGCTCTACTGAAGCGGGAAATACAAAACATCAGTCAGTGATACCGCTGATAAAACAGATACTAAAAGACACGTACAATGTAGCTCAATACGAAATTCAAATAAAATAAAACGCAATCACCTAAAATCAAACAACCAAATAAAATTTCCAGCTCAAACTATTTATCGTTTAATAACTTATTTAGTATGTTAGAATGTGAGCCCAGTAGTCTAATGGGTTTCGGAATAACATACAAAGTACAATCATACCTTATTACGGGAATAAGACAGATTAACCCAATAATCGAAATGGTGGAAAGAAAACCAGGCACTTGCAATCCATGATTACATTGCAGTACAGCAAACAATAAATAAATGTAATTGGCTAAAGAATCCCAATCAGGTACAGTGCTATTTTCATACAAAATATGATAAGCACTATTTTTCCGTGTATTGTATTTACTATATAAATGTATAATACTTTTGATAATAATGTAAACAGACAAGGTTTTCTGGATAGTATATGCTTTAGACAACGGACAAAACCAATTAGTTTTCAACGGAGTCTGGCCCGAGTACTCGTACAGTTCGGACGTGCCACACTCTTGATATCCAAAGCATTTGTGCAAATTGAGTGTACTCTGGTGCTGAAATATCGGCACATTAAAGAGCTAACTCTTCTCTTTAGTACCCGCTCTCAAGTTTCTCTCGCGATCGCTTCCCCACCGCCCATATCTACTAACACGTCACCCTTTGGGGTGACCGTGACTGCGAAGCCTCTTCCCGGCTTCTTTACAGCTCTGCTGGATCATCTCCAGCCTTTGGCCGTCATGTTCAACATCGACCACGCTCCCGCCCTCACCGAAGCACAGTGGGCGAATTTGTGTTTTTTTTGTATCAAAATCGTAAATCTCGAGAGAGGATAAAGATATTACCATGATTTTTTTTTATCTTACAAATAGTTGGACAAGATACACGGGATAACTATATCTAATGGCGTTAAATTGTTATGAACAGTTATTATTTATTATAAACATTGGAAAAATTACTAGAATAAAATATAAATCGTCATAAAATCACTATTTTCAATACAATTCTCTTGAAACTAATCATGAAGGGATTTTAAGTGTTAGTGATAATGATTATGAACTTACTTTCAAAAGTTAAGAATAGCCGATCCAATATAGCAGCCAAATATCAAGAATTCGAAAAATATTTCACTGTAACTATTATAGTTGTTATCGTTCAAGTTACTTGTACTATGTTCAAGGTACGCCTCGTAACTTACAAAATGGCCGAGTCACCATGTCCGATGTCATAGTGAATTTTTTGAAATCACGAAAACGAACTAATTTCTTACATCAATAAACGTAAGTAATGAGTTATGATCACATTCTAGTGTCTCTAATATAATAACATGCGTATGGTGTCGGCTAGGGCTTGCATGACGGAAGTTTCATGCACGAAATTCAAAATGACCGATCCAGTATGGCGGACGATCACCCAAATTATGATAAAATGTATAGTAAACATACGACGGATTCAGAGAGTGAAGATGAAGAAAATGAGATTATAGACTGTTTTATAAAATGAAATATTATACATTCTTATTGTATGCTAAGAACCTATTAAAAAATGTATAAGTAACAAAATTACAGCGTAGTACGAGTTCTGCTTACCTAGTATACATGGGTAAGTAGTTTCTAATGGACATGCAACACTAAATTTTGGAAAGAAACGTTGTATCTGTAACCAAAAAAAGAAAATCACGTTATTTACTAATGTTGTAAGACATACATTAATATATTTGGATTTTACCTGATAAATATATAGAAGTTGATGATTCCACTTACCTATCATATATTTCTAACTTTACATCTGAACCTTTATGGATAGAAGATTGTAAACAAACTAAAATTTGTACATTTTTTGTTTTTCAGAAATTAATTATTTATATTCAACGAATGCTATCATCTTTTTTGCTATACTAAACCGTTCTTATGGAAATACATTGATCTTACATCAAATTTGCTATCAACAATAGAAAAACAACGATCACTTCAGAAACTATCTTTTTATAATTTATCTAGACGTTTTTGTCTAGCATACTGGATGGCCATTTTGAATTTCGTGCATAAAACTTCCGTCACGCAAGCCCTAGACTACACTATGCGTATGTACATATATAAGAGACACTAGCATGTAAACATAACCTATAACTTCCGTTTGTTGATGTAAAATTATTTTTTTTTTGTGATTTCAGAAAATTTACAATTTTATCGGCCATATTAAATCGGCTATTTTGCGAATTACTAGTCGTACCTTGAACTAAGTACAAGCAATTTAAACGATGACGACTATGATGGTTGCAATCAAATTTTTTCGTAAGTATTGATTTCTGTCAGCCATATTGGATCAGCCATTTTGAATTGTCTAAAACTAACCCGGGATCGTTAAAGAAACCCTAAAACCTCTTCATAGTTTAAAGAGAATCGTACTATAAATAGGAATTGTATGACGAATTTTATTTTGTTTTGCATTCTTCTCTGCCATATTGGGTGGCCATTTTAAATTTTTGACAACTAACATTACGTTTATTAATAGCAACCCCAAAAACCTTTACGTAATCAATTTCAAGAGAATTGTATTAAAAAAGGAATTTTATAACGATTTTTCTTTTTTCCTAGTAATTTTTCCAATGATCATAATAAATAATAATTGTTTATGATTATAATAAATAATAATTGTTTATATCGATTGTACGCAATTGTCTATAGTTTTCCTGTATACCTAGTCTAATTGTATATTAGATAAAAGAAAATCATAGTGATACCTATACTGTTTCTAGATTTACGGTTTTTATACAAAAAGACACGAAATTGCCCACTGTTCGACGCATATAACTATTGTAACGGTGAGACACTGTTTACGCTCACCGTGCCGACACCTATGTGAGGTAAGGGCAATTAGGAAGTGAGAGGGGGGGAGAGAGAGTTGAGGAGAGACGGCGAGGCGCCAGACTAGCTTGGGCCGTGATCGACGTGAGACGGGCAACGAGTAAAAGAGACGTTCGCTCTCTCTCTCTCTCTCTTTTCGACGTGATTCGGTTTTCCGTTGCGAACGCGCACTTTGTTTTTGCGAGGTGACCCGGTGGTGTATTGTGCCCATTAAGTTGGAGGTGGAGATCGGGACACGAGATCAGCGTCGTCCGACCGGGAGCCCAAACTCTGCTTTCCCCGGGTCTTCACCAGCGAG
>JAPYYV010014452.1:0-13237 GCA_030522625.1 Copidosoma aretas
CGCGCGCGGGGGCGGGGGGGGGGGGGGGGGGGGGGGGGGGCGGCTGATGGGGGCGGCGAACGGAAGCTAAAATCGAAGTAGGCGCGGGGAGGCAGAGAGCCCGTGTCGGCCTTAACGAGGAAAATGAATTAGCCCGCGTGGGATGCGACGACGACGACGGCGGGGGGCTTGCGAACAGGTGAATGCGCGTTTTCGATGCCTCTTCGCGATACGCGAATATATCGGTCGAAAGTAAAACGTTGTTCTGCCTGCGTGGATATTACATTTTGCGAGAGGGGGGGGGGGGGGCTCGACGACAGCCCCTGAATGCAAATTATTGCGAGCCCGCGGAACGGGGATAGAATAACGAAGAATCCCCCAACGCGTGTGTCACGAAATTCCGCGGATGCCGGCATCGAATCGGTTTCTCCGATGCATGTATAATACTTGTACGAGTATGCGCGCGATTTTCTCCTTTCTCCGAGGAACGCACTCTGAATCGAGCGCATGATCCCCCCCAGGGATCACGCGTGGAGACTGCGAGCGGGCGCGCGCATCCACTCGTAGTAGACGATGGGAGATGTACACCTGCAGCTGCACCGAGCCTCGCGATCGAGTTTATTCCCGTTTCAAATCGACCCGTTTTGGCACGTCGCGCTGAGAAATTTTAGCTCTGCCTCCGTTTTGCCTCGATGCAAATCCAAGGGGGGGGGGGGGGATCTTGTGAGGCGAGTTCTGGGGGGTGATAAACTTTATGCGCTCTCGCTTTTTGGGCAAACAAAAGCTCAATGAATCCTCTCCTGTGAGCGGGTGTTTCGCAAGCTTGGGCTCATGCGCGCTCTCGGGCACAGTTTGCGCGTGTTCATGCTGTACGCTGGATTCATGAAAATGTTCCTGCATCTCAACAAATCTCAAACTGACTTTGGAGAAATACACTTTTAGCAAATAGGAGTTTTTTTTTCCATGAACTGTTTGGAAACTACTAGACAACCGACGCACCCCTAATCTACTTCTATAGTATGTGCCATCAGCTGCTGTTCTGTAATAACTTGCGCGAAAGCGTTTGCTAGTGAAATAATTTAACGTCTTCTGCATAGAAATTTACTTTCGATCTGAAGTCAATAAGAAGCACGCAGAGAGCGATTACTGACATTTTTCATTTCGAAGCATAAAAGTATTAAGTATACATTTTTTTTTGTTTTTTTTTTGTTTTTAGAGCGTTCGGTGCGCGGGAGACCGCGGTTCGATTGCCTGTTCACCCCCGACCCCCCTCCCCGTCATGGGGAGGCCTACCATCCCTTTCCTTATCCCTTTCCAAAGTGTCGAGTGCCCTGACCCTGAGTAGTAGATCCTTGTGATGCCTGAACGTATGACACTACATTTTTATACGCTTCCCTCATATGTCGCTGTAAATGTAAGCACAGATTATGAAAGTTTCACATGTTTGAGGATGTCTCACGTCATTTTTTAAAATAGAGTAAGATTAAATGTGAAGCCTTCGACTAATAACTTTTTAATATGCATTTACTCGAGAAACAAAACGATAAAGACACCTGAGAAAATTTTACATCATCACTTTGATGCACACCAATTATTGTTACTCGAAAGTATAACATGGTCTGCAAGTACAATAATATTAATAGTAAAAAATGTTAAAAAGAATAATACATGTGTTACGTGATTGTGAGAATAATTTTAAATCACTTTATAAAAATAAATCATTGATATACATAGTAAAGATTAAATTCAAGGTATTCAATATGAAAGAAAAAAAATCAATTACTTTAACATTCAAAAGCCAAATGTACCGAACTTTAATTGATAGTCGTGTAGATTTTCGCATAGAAAAATTTATGTTTTACTTTTTAGTTTATTTAATTGAAACTCGTGTAAAGAAACGATATATTTCAACTGTATCTCGACCGTATTAGTCTTCCTACGCAACTTATTTCAATCACCTAAACCCACAAACGCGCGCACGCAGGCACGCGCGCACACATATACCGCATGCAAACACGAAAATTTCGGTCGGAATGGACGCATAGGTGCACTGAGATAAAGAACAAACAAAGCGATTGTGCAGTTGATTAAGCTTAATAGCTTTGGCTCACAATATTTTTATCGAATTTTCCTCTTTCTCTCTCTCTCTCTCTCTTAAGGAAAGACTGGATGATTTCTCAATAATTTCTATGACAATAATTCGATTATATGCAGATTTCCTGTCCTATCGTTTTATTACATTTGAGTTCACGCAAAGAAATGCAGTCCATCGGAATACTTTCTTAATAAATCATACTTTTTTCATCCGAGAGGATTTTTTTCCGTCAATTCTATCTGCCTAACAAAATGTACAAACAGACAGCGTGAGGTTCATTGTCACAACCGCGACTGCTCGGATGTTATACAGTACCTTTATTTTCGCCATGCCCTGGATGTACATTTGCTATCTTAAATCTTAAAAAGTCAGTTTTTTTGTCAGAAAAGTTGAAATCCCTAATACTTGTATCACATTTAATAACTCCTGAGGTGACGATTGAAAAAAAAAATTTGAAACATGACTTTTTGTACATTGATTGGATCTGCTCAAGAGTACCAAATTTCAATTGATTCGCCCTGAGTGTATAGTTTTTACCCGGTTACACAATCATAAGTACGCTCTCACATACACAACACACAGTGTATGCACTCACTCTTAACATACACACAATTAAACATTAAATAAAACACACAATTCATGAGTACGCCCCCACGTACATAAAACACAGTGTATTCACACATGACATTCCCCCAGATACTCACCACACAAATTAGCTCCACCAATTATATTCCGGTGCCAGCCAGTCTTCGTGCTTCGCCTATGACGCGTAAGAGCCACTCCTCTAATCTCTTTGAGGGAGAGCTGGCCACCAAACTTCTCCGTTATTTTTCATCATCCCCTTCTCACCCCAATTTCCTTGTCTTCTAGGGGGGCATAGTGCTTTGCACAAGTCCCCCTACGAGGAGGTTAGGTTTAGTCGGTAGGTACCCGGGTGAATCCGACACTCCCTCCGGTCCGAAGGACCAGAGGAATCTTTTGAAGATTTCCCCTCCTCCAGTTTTAACCTAAGTCGCTCACTTGAAGGTAAAATCCATACAATCTTAGTTGTATGTTTGTGGAACGTGTGCAAACTTGTAAAAGATAAAGATATTTATTTCATAAAGTAATACCTGTGTTTTTGATGGCAAGAGTATGGATGTCTTATGCATCTAATTTACAAGCTTACATTGACCTAATCCATCTGGTTTAAGGAGATTAACTGCAGGTGCTAGTATATCAGTACTTGGAAAACACTGGCTGAACAGGCTGAAGACTGAACTGATACTAGCACGCCATGCGTAAAGAACTAGGATGACTAGGTCCGAGTCACGTCACGACAAAAAAAATACACATGCAGACGTGTTAATACATATGAATAGATGCACACACAAAATATACACACATTGAAAACTTAATTAAGATATGGCGACTACTTCGTGTCCGTTGCGTCGTCTGACATGCGTAATGCGCGCTGATGACATGAATTGCAATTATTAAATCCAAACTAACCGAAAAATCCAATATAGCATGTACTGATTTAGGGTATTATTTGCAATAATACAAAGGATCAACGAAATAAATCCTCACACCGGAAATTTCCTGCTGATTTTCTGTGAAAAAATTATTTTACAAGGTGTTGTTCACAGATCGATTTCAATACATAATACTCTAACCAGAAGCATATGGTATTGTGTTTCATTAGATTCAATGGCGTTTAAAAAACACAAATTAACTGGATGCTGTCAGTAAGTAAGTTACTATATTCAAAGTATATTATTTCAATTTCCTTAACGAGGCTCATATTTTTTACGAATTCACGGGTGATCGGGGAAATTACCAAGATAAAGTCATAGACATTTACTTTGATCGCCCGTTTCTCACAACACATCCCCTTAAACTAAGAAATTTTACAACCGAACGAAAACCACACGAATGGATCAGCTTCATTAATATTGTTCTACTCCTGTTCTTATTTGATACATTTACTACGTTTCCATCCGATTGAAGAGCAGATCTTTCAATAAATTTTTTTATACTTTAACAAGAGCATGATATTTTGTATACATTCATGATTTTTTAAAATTATTTCAATTAATTTTAGTCAATAATAAATTAAAGATGTATATTATACATGAAAACATATATTTTTAGGTATCCAGAAATACACATATATCCTACATATCGTTCAACGTCATCGAAATTTTTAATAACTTACACATCTTACAGCTTTTACGACCACGGAAAAAAGCTATAATGCATTATTTACGTCACAGATTTACGAATTTCAAGCATGTTAAAACGGTAACTATATTTATAAGGTACGGTTCCTTTTCCGCGTTAATTTTTTTCGTTCAAGATTGTTCAATTTGTTAGAGCTGATTAATGCCTCGTGATACATCTCTCTCTCTCCCTCTCTCTCTCTATAGAAGAGTACTGCAATTGACTTCTGCGTGCATACTATTTCGAACAGCACATGGCTAGAGAGCCAACTGCACCACACTGAACGATATTAAACAAGATAAAACGCATAAAGGTAACAACATTATATACGATAGCAGAATTTTCCTAAAAATTATATCTGTTAATTATAATAATAATTTTCAATTATTTTTTAGACGAACTAAAGTGTTAAATAAAAGTAAATCTGGTTTTTATGTTCGAATGCGCAGTAATTTGATTTTCTACTCCAATAGAAAAAATGTTGTACAATCTCCTTTCTATTGTTATAAAAATCGTTCTATTTGGTGTAAATTGTCAAATTAAATTCGTATATTCATTTTCACTATTTGTGGGACTATGAACCATATTCAAATACACTTTAGTTTAGTATAAGTGTACGTGCACATACATATAGTTTTCTTAACAAAAGTATAAAATATTGTCAATATCTCTCAGGGATCGAAAATGAATTAACCATATCGTTCATAGTAAATATGGATTTAATATTTCTTGTACGCTTATTTACATTGCCACGTTAATACTGTGTTGAACTAATTTATATACATTTTATACTAATTTTCTGTGAATTTTTTTAAATGCACAAGTACAGCATACAATTTGCAAGTTCGAAAATAATCAAACCGTTCATCTCTATGATGAAAAAATATGAACAAATGTAGTTCATGTGAATAACTACAGTCTACAGTGGAACTCCAGTTGAAAATCTTACCTACCACCACATGTGCTTCGATAGTTTTGCCGTTGACAAATATATTCGTTATAAAAAGTCACTTAAGAGATAGTATACAGAAACTTTCGTGTGGAAGGCATAACATTTTCTTCATATTGATGAAATACTGGGGTCATCGTCCTCATTTGAATTTGAGAAAGTTCGATGTTTGGTTAATGGCTTCGGACTTGTACATTTAGATAAGTGAAAAAAACTATATCTATTATCTATTGTGATTCATCTGCATTTTTCGTCACGATCCAAAATATTGAAGATCATTATCTATACAATTAAAATATTAATAAATAACTCGTACATGTAAGTACGATAAAAAATGTATACAGAGATGATGTATGAAAACGCTGTTGACAAACAATATGTTGTATCGCCAAGCAAAATAGTAAATTTTCTTGTTAAAAATGTATGTAGAGCACGCAAACATGATAATAAAAAGTGCATTGACCCGACTAAAAGTCGAATAAAGAAGAATCTGTCTTTTACGTGGAGTATGCAATATAATAGTCTACATTAGTATTTAGATGCGAATAATTAGCTGATGTTACACTGCAGCGTAAATAATTTTATCAATATTAAAATAATTAGATCGTAAATATACTTACACGTGCAATTTCATCACCAACGTTGAAGGTATCAAATATCCAATGTCACGTGACTCGTTGGCAAAGTTACGTTAAAATTGGCGTAACTTTTTTCCCGTGAATATCGACGTCCAACTTATGATTAAAAAAAAAAAAAAAAAAAAATCATCCACGCGCGAGGAGAGATACACTATAATGAAGCACTTGCATCTTCAAACACCTACATCCAATCCGCGCGTGTAACGAGGCACGAGGAAGATCATAAATTCCCGACAACTTTCCAATAGACAAATCTCGAGTCGCCGTCCAATTCCTGGCACTCCTCATCCTCCTCCTCTGCCTAGTAATGGAGAAAGAGAGAGAGAGAGAGAGAGCAGACTCTCCTCGTAATTTCTCCTTGCACCTATCCCAGATGAAATTGACATAACTTATCGGCGCAATATAGCTTTCGCGGACGGACGTGCCACTTGAACGCAAAAACACATACGTGCGGCACACGTTTCCCAGCTGAAACGTAATAACAGCGTGTATAGGTATATACCTGACTATATACGTATGCGTATCCTCGGCAGACTCGGAGCAACGACGACGATATACATTTATAAGTATACGAACTATTTCGTGCTAGATGTATTATAAGGTGCATGCATATAACGAGCGATGTGGATTGTGGACGCGCGCTTGGAGCTTATGCCCGGTCGTATAACGAGCTGCGCGTCGCGTCGCGCACGCGTGTACGTGTAATGTATACCTGCAGCGTATAATACACCTACCAGAATAGACATGGGGTATGGATCGAGACGACGGGGCATTAATTAACTTCCGCGTCCGGCGGACCGCGAGGAAAGTTTCGCTCGAGCTTGGTTGTACTTGTATTATATGATACTGTACGAGTATGGGCTGTTACGGTGGTACAGGTATACTCATAAGATACCGGCAAACTGCAGCAGGTATAGTACGTGTCTTGCAGCGCGAGGGAGATTACATGGTTGTGAGTGTAGGTGCAGTAAGTATATCAGATATCGGGAGAGAAAATAATAAGAACCACAGGTGCAGGGCTGGTCTGTATTGCTGGTGTATCACATTTCGGTGTTTTCATCGTTAATCATAGGAAGTATGCGCGTATAAATATCCAAATAAATACGTTGTGGTTATCGAAGACAATATGGCCCGAGGGATGATTGTTGGAGCACTCTCGGTTTTTTCGGCCCAGCATTTTAACATTCAATAATAAATTGGATGAACCAAGCGTGACGCGGCCCGTTGTACAGCGCAAGCGCGCATCGTACGTGTAATATTCGAGGTGCCGACGAATCGGCTCTCGATGCGTTAGTATTACGACGGCGGCGCGGTCGCCCGATATTCACGCGCGTATACACTGCCGCACGTATGATACTCGCGGCACGAGAGCGCGGTACGTAATAAAGCCAGCGCCTCGCGGATAACGGGGATTCGAAGGTGAATGCTCGGGAAAATTGCGACTCGCCGTGCACAAGTATTGTACAGGTACGCTGCGCGCAGCCCTGTTTTCTTCGCGAACCATCGAGGCGCAGCGCACGCGGAAAGAGCAGCTGTACTCGCATCCGAAGACGATGCCGCGTCGACGACGTCCGCGCTGCAGCAACCGAGCGAGCGGCGATCGGCAACAGGAGTATCGCAAGACTCGGATCGGTCTGAGGACGTCGGGGAGAAACGCAAATCAGCCGTCGTATATTATATGGACGAACGGTTCTCCCCGGGAGAGCGCTTTTCCGCGCCGTGGGAATTCGAAGCGCGCGCGCGCGCGTGATGGTGTCGGGCTCCCCCGTTCGCTCGTTCGTTAGGTGCTCCGCGGCGAGATATGGAAACGCTGGATGGACGTAACAATTTATTTCTCTCGTTGGATCTGTCCACCTGTCACGTTGGAGCTGCTCCGCGGCTCTCGGAACGGCGGCGTGTATATATACCCGACGATGCGTGCGAGCAGTGCTTGTTTTGCTGCGTTTGGTTTTTTTTTTTTCTTTCGTTTCCGCGATGACGGTTGACCTGATTTTTATTGGGTTGTCGTACGCCATCAGTCCGCAGCGTTCCAAGACTCTGAGCCAAGGCTTTTCGCGTCCTGTCATTTTGTTTGAAAATCGTTGCTCACCCGGCGCAATGAAATTTCGTTTCTCTCGCTACAAAAAAACGTGCAAATTAATATTCAGAAGTATAAAAAATACGTTCAACCTACCTCCGATGATTTTTCCCAGACACAATATTATTTGCTGTTCGATCTGCTGCTTTATACTTTGTGTCTTATGTACTGATTGCACTTTAAATTAGAAATTATTTTTCTGTTTCATACGTTGGTGCGAGTGCCTCTACTCCTCCTCTAGCCGAAACCTGACTATTCTCTCTTGATCACTGGGATCGTTTTTTGTTTAAAGTAGTATTATTTGCAATGCCGACGTTTCGGACTATTTCATGTGTATCTGATGCAATGACTTCTTTATCCTCTTTTTTGTTCCTGTCAAAGAAAACGCTACAATAGGCTACAATTTATTCCATCAGCGGTCACTTTGTTTCCAAATGTCGGAGTACGGCGATACTTGAACTGATCGATTTTGAAAATGGAACGCCAAGCATCTTTGTCATAATCCATTCCCAACTGATTGCACAAAACTTTCATACCTGTATTATTATGGGCATATGTTTTCTTCCAGTTTTTTTTTGTGGGTATACATAGGAAGACCATCAATTTCATTTGTATCAAAAACTTGTTCAACTTTTTCCCTTGTTTCCAGTGAAATTGGTTTTTCCATCCTCCCAAATTTAACACTGCTTTCCATCGCCAGCTTTTGTATTGTCGTTTTTGACAGATTAATTTTGCGATTCGGCGCACAAAAGTTCTTCCTCACGCGAGTGGACGCTTCTTTTGCGACTAGAGACTGTCTCACCTTTTTACGCTTGTGTCGTCTGTTTTTGATCTTCAAGTGTCTTTTTATTTTAAATATGCCATGCTTTCTCCCTCAGATTTTCCTCCGTGTCTTCTCCTCCGTCTTCTCTCCTTTTTTTCTATTTTTCCGGCAGTGGGGAAGAGCACAATAAGCCTTTTTTCAGTTATAAAACCACATTATTTTTCAAATTAGTTTGGCATATCGTTGCCAGTTCATCGATAAAAGGCGCTCCGTATTTAGTACTGAATTGATGAATATACATTTTTTTGGCCTCCAATTTTTCTATAAAAGATTGTACGTCACTTCTTACAACTCTTTCGTGTGGACCACTCGGGTCTATTTTTAGCTTTGATTCCTTTCTACTTGTCCTCTTGTTCTGTATTTATATATATTTTTGTGCAGGGTTTACATGAAAGCCTTGTCTCTCGAGTGTTTCTCGCGAACCATTTAATTGAAAAATTAAAATCTTGACTCCGTCGTGTGCACAGGAGTTAAAATATTTTAGTAGAGCCTCTCTTTCGCCGTAAAACAAATGTTCTATTAAATATGACGCTATAACATCGATATCCGATAAGATATTGACCGACTCCTAATTCTTTTCTTGCAGCATCGTGAAAGATAAAGTTCTTACCCCCCCCCCCCCCCCCCCCCCCCCCACCCACCCACCAATCTTTTTCCTTCTTTTTTTTTTTTTTTTTTTTTTTAGTTCAGTAGGTTCAGGGTGATGGAAACTACTTTAAAGGAACGAAAAATTGTTTCGAAACCCGGAGGTTCGCTTTAACTTAGACTTGTACAAGTGCGAAAGGACACCAATGCCTGATCAAATCGCGATCAAAGCACAAATTAATTATCTCCACTGGCTTCACTAGAATTCAAGAAATATTTTTGACAGTAGATCAATGGATTTTTTTTTTCCTATTTGTTTAAGTCTGTATGATTATGTAATACAAAATCGTGATCGTCAAAGATAGTGGCTAGATTCTTTCAAACGTTACAAATGTTTCATCGGTTAATTGGACATTAATAAAAAAAAAAAAAAACACTTTTTTTAAAGATCTTCAAATTAGAAATGAGTAGAAATATATTATTGATACGTGTATAAAAGAAAATCAACTGAAACGTTCGTTTCTAACACTTGACGTTCTCAACGAAACCTCATTTTTGACACAGATCCAAATTTTTTTCGGAACAAAGCCACACGGAATCCAATAAAAAGGGCCGATCCATCGGCAATCGATGGAACTGATCCCGCCGTAATCACAGCTCCACCCCATACGGACGGCGTGTACACAATGCACTTGTTATGCGGAACGGTCGTTAGGCAGAGGCATTTCAGCTGCACCATACAATGGGGCCAGAGCCTCCCCCGGTACCTCAGTCTATACGGGCACTGTAACATCGGGGCCGTAATCCATCATTGCGCACAATGGCGGTACACCTGGCGCCCATATATATATACATCAGACGCTCGCACACGGCCGTACGTATTTGTATCGCAAGGATCCTCCGGATCACCGTCTCCCCTTCCGTATATACCATCCGCTACAGCCTCCCGCCCGCCAGATCCAATTTCTTATCTCTCGCCCTGTACCTACGCGGCGCCGGCGATAACTTACCCGGGCTCTCCCGTCCTCGATTTCTATAAATTGAAAGCTACGCGCGGCCGCTGCTCCACACGCACACACACACTACGTCATGGATAAAATTTTGATCAGCGGGGTATCGGAAAAATATTTCATCCCCCGGATGCCGGAGAGCTCGACCGTCCTTTGTACACCAGACTGGAGGAACAGAGAAAAAAGAAGGGCACACTTTGCCGATCGTCGCTGAAAAGAAAAAAAGGCGACACCGCGCGAGCAGTACCCAATCATCGCGTCGCAATTAATCGACGAGAGAATTTCCATTCCCACGCGCCGAGAGCGCACACCGCGGAGAGAGAAAGAGAGAGACTTTCTCCGGGCGATTCTTTTCATCGCACCCGCAGCGCGTTTTCACCCGGGCTAACACATCCGAAAGCTCGATCGGCTCCCCGAGCGAGGCGCGAAAAACATCGATTCAATCGCGCCACCGTACAAGAAGAGGAGCCGTCTCTCCCTTTTCACCGATTTTTGCGCGTCGGCCGACCGAGATGGGCCATCGCGAGCCACGTGCGTGCGCAGCGCGTATCTCACGGGCGCCAGCTTTCACGAGCCGCGCGTCCTCGCGTCCCCGATGGTATTTTACGGTTTCGGAATTTTCCGGCTCACCGAGGGATCCGGGTCTGGTGCCCCCCCCCTACCCATTGATTTCGTGTCGAGGCTTCGATTCTCGATTTCAGGATATGCATTGCCTACGTATACTCCGATCCTCGGGGGATCGTCTTCCTCCTCGCGCGTACAACTTAAATGTGGAGCGCTTTCTAACCGCGCGCGCGTCCTCCCCGACCCCGTATAATCGCTATACTGTACGGGTTGTACTTGTACAGCAGCTACATGCATCGAGTTCCGTATACCGCGCTCGTCGCGGGCCCGGGATACTCAGTATGGTAGGCTATACAGGAGTACATACGGAAGTAGGAGAAAAGAGGGGCCTCGTCTCTGTACGCGCGGCGAGGGGGATATGGGTATATTTTCGCCGGGCTTATCGGGCCCGAGCCATCTCGGCCGGCGCGCGGGGGGAGGGTGGGCTAATGGATTTGAGTCGTCCCGGCATCAGAAACGGGAACAGTGCGCTCTCCTACGGCTCCGGGACGGACAGGATGCTGGTGTTTGTGTGCACGTGAAGGGGGAGCATAGAGTCGAAGCTCGCGTACAGTGAAAGTACAACCTACGGCGCGGGAGGGAAAACGTGTGTACATATACACGTAGGAGGGATCTCTTTTGCCCGTTCTCTCCCCGGGCTTCGTGTCCTGTGTCGTGCTGCATATATTACCGATATTATAATGTTGGTGCATCTACAGAGCGAGTGCCGATCGCGCAGATCGAGTACGGCTTGGATGGGCCCCGCTGCAATTCACCCCCGGAATAGAGCAAGCGTTATTTGTCGCTGCTCCGAATAAGTCCACTCGCATACCTGGTCACAGAGACAGAGAGAGAGAGAGAGATAGGAGTAAACTTTTTGTCCATTCAACTTTGAAGTTTTTCAGGGACCGAGTCCCTTTTTTTCTCCCGGGGTCCCCCCTTCTCCCAAACATGTATCCTGGATTATGTACCGAACGGGACGTCTGAATAGAGCAGCCACTGCGGTGTATTGTAATGATCGAGCGAGCCGCGCGCGGCCATTCACCGGCCGCCGACTTTTCTACGCTCGAACGAGCAGCGGACAATAAAAGCCGCCCGAGAGCCGCCAAAGTCACGTACTATAAAGAGTATTATCATCATCATCATCATCATCATCATGCGCATTATGTCTCGCAGGTACGCGTGTATGTTATGCACCAAATCGGTGCAGTTCCACGTGTATATAGTACACACGGCATGGCAACAAACATAACAGTACGTACAGGTATAAGAATATGGGGGTTGGCGCAGAGGAAGCAGCGCGTCTGATGCGAACGGCACCCGAGTGCAGGGAGATCCCGCCGTTGTTCCAATCGTCGCACCGCGCGGAACGGACGCACCGCTGCCAATCGCGCGCGATGGTGTTCGATAGAGCTCCAAACGATAGAACGCGCAGCAGTTTGGACTGGGCTTTCTATTTACGTCGGAGGCGTCCCGGACTCGATTTATATGAGTTCGAGTGCAGCATGGGGTGAGCGCGAATATTACACTGCAGGGGGAAACGTGTACCGCCTTATAATAATACTCGCCGGTAGCTTTCACCCGATGTGCAATACGCCTGGGATCGATCGATTAATATACATACGAGTATTATTTTTCGCGCTGCGGCCTGGGCTCGTTTCTTTGTCTCCCATTGGCAGGTTCTCGCTTCCCGCGTTCTATATAGGTATATAGAGGGCAGGTGCGCCGATCCGGCTCTCATGCGGTTATGACGCTGCTGCTTCAGGTTCTTTTTTTTTCTTTCTCTCTTCCTTTTTCATAGGAATGCTGGAAATTACGCGACCGTTATGAACTCTCTCTGTGCGTGTACGATCGGTGCTCGCGTAATATAATGTGCAAACGGGTTCTTTTGCTCGTGCAATGGCACGGGCTGTTATCGAATCGATAATTTTGTTTTGTAAGAATGGCGATTGGCTATTGAATGTGGAAGGAAAAATGGTGGTTCGATAATAGTACGATGACAGATGCAATGAGATCGTTCGGTCATCAGCGGTTACGAAAATCGAGCTTCAAGTCTAGTTAAGTGGATCTAAAACAAAAACTGGTAATCTACTTTACCACTTTCAAATTTCTCCTTCCAATAATACACTACAACTACAACACCCGCCCGTCTGTCCAAATCGGCTGTTTCTACTACCACACGAATATCTAAATTAGCTCGAGCTGGTGATTACTATTTTTTGTTGTCCAGCAACCAAACAGACGAATGTGAGCAGCTTCACGAACGCTTACTCCAG
>JAPYYV010014453.1:0-12553 GCA_030522625.1 Copidosoma aretas
TTTTTTCTCAAATCTTGCATGTATGCTCGTGTGCAATGTGTTTTCGCTGCAGGTGGAGGTTCAGCGCGGCGAGCCTGTTCTCCCTGGCGAAGGAGCGACTGGAGCCGCTGTTGAACGACGCCAAGCCGGCTATTTTGGGTAACGATTCATTACATGTTGCGTGTTTGCAGCATCCTGGGGTCGTATTTTTTCGTCGCCAATGAAAGGCGATCTTCGTAAAATCGACTTCACGATGCATACGTTGTTGTCACTATAATAGCGTTGTTCTCATCACAGCCGGAGCATCGGGCTCGTGCAGTTGTATTGCCGCGCCGTATACTTTTGGGAATTGTTATCGTACGCTTTGGTTGCGCGCGATTGCGAAATTTATTATTCGCCGCTCGACGATCGGCAAGGGCATCTTTGTCGGTGCGAGCGCATAATTATATTTTACATGTCGACGCTTTTGCCGTTTTCGACGTGATGCAGCGTATTGTACAGTGGAAAATAAAACCAACCATGTTTTTCGCATGCTTTGCTCGCAACACTCGGCAATCTCGGCATACGAATATTCTAACGAATGATGAACCAACACAAACGGAGAAACTATATACATGGATATAACATGACTCACACCGCGCCAATTATCCGGTGTACCGCTCGACCCGAACGAAAAAGGGGGGATCCCCGGCAATTAGCCGGCTAAAGACCGGCATTAGTCGTATAATTGCAACTTTTCCCCCCCCCCCCCCCCCCCCCCACCCGCCGCGGCCCCCCGGCCCCCCGGGGGCGCCGCCGGGGGGGCGGGCCGCCCCCGCGCGCGGGGGCGGGCGGTAGGTCCGGCTCTACGAGGCTGTGCATCGAGGCCGATCTGAACCTCGACTGCGAGCAGTTTCGCATGCTCATCGCCACGCGGCTCTTTGGCAAGGGGTGAGTGTGTGCCCTTTTTTCAAACAAGCACGATGAGACACATCGCCCAGTCTTATTCATCTTTCGTGTGTTTCTGTTTTTCATGGTCGGAGCGTATAGTACATACGTTAACAATTGTCCGATGATGAAAAGCATGATTCTCATTTCAATGGTAATTTAAGAAATTGAGACCATATACTATGGGCTGGATGCCTGTATACTATGGTGGATGATGAAGAGTAATGAAAATCGTACGATGATTGAATGTTTAACATCAGCGTGGGCATGGACATGGACCTCGCGGTGGAGAAGCTCTCCGTGTCGGGGACGATCCTGGCCTCGCTGACCCTGGACGCCGGCGCGCCCTTTCCCCACGCGAGCACCCTGAGCGTGAGTTTCCTCGAGAAGCCCGACGTTTGGTTCAGCGTTCGGCTCCTGCGCAGCGTCCAGATGATGGAAGTGCCGCTGCTCAAGACCTGGATCCACGCCGTCGTCTCCGACGCTCTGACCAGCTGGCTCGTCGATCCCGCCAGTTGGCACCACGAGTTCGACCTGCGCGCCCAGGAGCGCCCCGGGCCCGGCTTCGACTGCCCGCCCCTCGGCACGCCCCAGGCCGTTCTCACCGTCTCCCTCGCCCAGTCGGCCCTGCCAGGTATATACATGCATACATATAGTACCCTCGACCGATGGGCGACCCGATCCTACATATGTATGTATCATGTCATTGGATTCGAAGAAATTTTCCTTGCCCTTCTTGTTTTCCAATCGACCCGATCTTTTTCCCCGCACGCGAGGTTTTACAAAACGTTGGTTGTTTCGATTCAAAAAATCACTCCCTCGTTACGATGATCCTTAAGTAAACAGAAAACACAAGCGGCGGACACTTTCAACGATTTTTAAAACGCAATGATTGAAAAAGATTTCAAAAATATGAGAAAACGCGGGTGACGAAATTTTCCCCGATCCGAAGAACGGGGCCGCTCGGTGTTCCTCGCGCACGTACATAGGTATACGGATCGAACCAAAAAAAACCAAAAAAAAAAAAAAATATCCCCAGCCACGACGAGCGACGAGGTGCGATGGCTGGTGGTGACGATTGGCGAACAGCGGCGCGTCACCTCCCAGCTGAGCCCGACCTGGAGCGAGGACGTCTCGTTCCTGGTCGGGGGCCTCGAGAACGAGCGCGTGGTCATCAAGCTCAAGGCCCGCCGGCTCGTCAGCACCATCACCCTGGCCCAGTACGAGCTGGCCCTTGGCGTCTACAACTGGGACAATTCGCAGCTGTGAGTCGTTCATACGCGTACATACATCACATGGTTTTTTATTTCCTCTCGCTGGTTGTTCGCGAGTACAACCCTGCCGTGCCCTTTTTTTTGTTCGCTCTCTCGGCGGAGGACAAACGAATCCTCGACCGAATCTCTGTTTCGATGGCCCCCCCCCCCCCCCCCCACCCCTCACCACCCTCACGCCCCCAACGACACACGCGACCCCATTTGATGAATAATACCGCTCTCCTCGATCGCCGCAGGGTGGAGACGGTGCTCCAGCAGAAGAAACCCTCGAGAGGCAGCGCCAACATTCCGAGCATCAGTGTCAAGCTGGAGTACGCGCCGCTACCGACCATCGAACCGGACGCCGTTCAGCCCAGCGTGCCCGAATCCCTCGAATCGCACGGGGCTGGTACATACTTATTATACATATCCATCAATAACATAAAGCTCTCTCGTCTTACATTTTCTTTTTTCGCACGCAAACGATACAATTTTATTTTTACCCGTCTCCGCCCCCCACAGGAGTACTCGTGGTGTACATACACTCGGCCGACAATCTCAACAGCGACAACGCGCAGTGCAATCCCTACTGTCTTCTCTTCAATAATCGTAAAAAGGTGGTGGGCCATTCCGACACGTCTGCACGTAAGGCCCGCAGGGAGTGACAATATATAATCAAAACGCCGTTGCGATTTCAGGTGAAAACGACCCACTACGTTCGCGAAACGGTGTCACCCCACTGGGAGTCCCGCGCGGAGTTCCTCGTGCAGGACTACACCCAGGTGTCCCTGAGCTTCGTCGTGTACTCGTGGAACATCTCGAAAATGTCGGACACCGACATGCTGGGCCTAGCGATGCTGTCCCTGGCCCCGGTAAGTGTGTAACCTTTTGCGCGTCTCTTCTCGCAGGGAGAAAGAGGGGCGCGTCGTTGCAGGAGAGTAGCCGATATTCGCGAGATCGATCGCGATACCGATACACACTCCGGAATAATCCGGTTCTCGTCGCGCCTGAGATGGAGGCTCGCCGCGAGTACCGTGAGAGAGCCGTTGCTTCGCTAAAGGGTGTCTTGGGAAACGATGAGTGATCTGTCCATTATATATATATATATATATATATATATGTGCACACGACCGCTCGAATTGCCACGAGCCATGAGCATGTATCATGTATTGTGCATACGATCGGATTTCCATTACCCATTTTTTTTCTTCTTTTTTCCCCTCTCGCTGCCCAGGGAACAACGTGGATAGTCCGCAAGGAGCTGACGCTGAGCGGGTCGAACATGCCGTCCACGATGACGGTCTCGGTGCTGTTTCATCCGGTGCGGAGTGTCCAGCAGATGACGACCAGCAGGAAGAGCAGCGAGAACCAGATCGTCATCGAGGACGAGCCCAAGAGCAAGCGGAACAGTCTGCCCTGGATGCAGCAGGCAGTAAGCGTCGTTGAGTCACAAACTGGACCGATCGATAATGACGAATGTCAAACTTGTGCGAAAAAAACAAAAACAAAAAAAAAAAAAAAATATTCGAATCCCGGAATCTTTCGCAGAAGATGCTGCTGACGCACAGGGAAACCGACGCGACGTCGGACGTTTCGAGCCTCCTGTCGACGGGCAGCGGACTGATGGAGGTGACGCTGCTGCGCGCCAAGGACCTCGTCTCGAAGGACCTCAACGGCTTCAGCGATCCCTTCTGCGAGCTCAGGCTCAACAACGAGACCAAGTACAAGAGCAGCGTCAAGAAGAAGACGCTCAACCCGTGCTGGGACGAGAGTTCCATCATGGGCCTGCCCCGGTCGGGCGAGACGTTGGACGTTGTGAGTAATTTTTATCTCTTTCTTTCTTTCGATCATGCTCCAGCCGATCCTCGATAATCCTCTTCGTTCGCTCGATGATACTCTGCAGGTCTTGTGGGACCACGATACTTTCGGCATGAAAGACTACCTGGGCAAGGTGTCGCTGACCCTCGATGAGATACGCCGACTGTCGAGCACGGATCAGCCATTCTGGTTCACGCTACGGGGTACGAAATCCGGATCGATCGAGCTCAAAGTCAAGGTTCTGTCCGAGGAATGCGAGGTCGGTGCAGTACACACACAAACGCGCATAAAAGTATGACGCACGGGTGATGATTGAAAAAAGCAAATCATCCCCTTACTCTGCAGACTCAGAGTACTTACGCGACGAGTACGATAAGCGAGGCCTCCACCCGACCCAGCGACATCCAGGACGTGCCGCCAACGGCGCCCGTAACGAGCGGCATCCTACGCCGGCCGTCGATGGAAAAGTCGAGGATGAGACTGCACCTGGAGCCCGTCATACCGCCCCCGCCGCCACCGAGGACCGTCACTCTGATCAAAGCGCCAACCGTGCCGCAGAACCGCTCTGCCCAGTCGTCGCCCAAGAATTTTCGAAACGCCAACAACACCGGTACTACGATTGCTAACGATTTGTTTCGTCCGGTCGCTAATTACTGCATGATGCATACCCTGACCTGTTGTCTCTCTCTATCTCTGGTGTGTATTTTCACAGGTAAAATTCTTTCGAAAGCCAAAGAAATCATCGAGGAGTGCAGCGAGACGACCAACAACCACTGGAGCCCCAAGAGAAACGGCGAGCAGGTCGAGGGCGCGGACGAGACGGACGGCGACTCGAAGGTGGTCAAAGTGACCTCGAGGTCCAACAGTCCCGATCCGAGTTTCGGCAAAAAGACGCCCCAGTACAACAGTTTTAGACTGATGAAACAGAAGGTGGGTGCAGTCTCTGTCTGTGTGTCCATGTAATTTTGCCAGCGCTCGAATAATCCATATCCATTCTGCTGTGCACGCCCATTCGAAGATGAAACGCGGTCTGAAGCTGCGGAGATTCAAGTCGGAGGTGAACATCGAGGAAAAGACCGAATCCAACAAAGGCGTCAACCTGAGTCTGGAGCCGCGCGGGACGGGCGACGCTATGGAACTGTTGCAAAACTCCGGACTGTCGCACGCTGTTTCGCAGCCGGATATGCTGGCGCGCATTCGACAGGGTAGCCCGAAACTGAGATTTCGGATGAACGGTATTTCATTTTCGAATGTGTCTGGTTCATTTTGTTATTATTAATTTGATTTAATTTTTTAATCACAAATATAATTTTATATACATACACAGAGCTGAAGGTTGTGAACGGGGTGCGAGAAAAATACTCGGGAGTCGAGGGTAGGGTACTCCAAGCCCAGGGTCTGCACGTAGCGCACATAGCTCAGTTATTTTGCCGTGTCAAATTTCAAAAGTAAGTAAAATTGATGATTGTAAAAATACTTTGTTTTTTTTTCTTTTCTGGCAAAAACAAGATGTCATTGTTTTTTTTTTTTTTTTTTTTTCTTCTTCACACAAGTTGTACGAGTCCGGAGAAAATGACAACCTCGTTGACTGGTGGCAAAACGATCGCTAAATCTCGCCTACTGCCTGCGATGCCGAATCCTCAGTTCTGCATAGATTTTCAGCTTGACTACGACTCCATACCCAGACAAGCCACCCTCGTCTTTGAGATTCGAAGTGCCAGCAAGGAGTTGCTTGCCAGTCGTAGGATAACGTTGCACGAGTTACTGGGTAAGTTTTTTGGTTTTGTCGATTTTTACCTTATAATGCGTTACCGAACGATCTTGCGAGCTCGAGTGACTTATCGTATGTTTAATTTTTTTTCTTTTCAACGCAATCTAATCTCATCAGAGTAAGACCGACTTTTCTTTGTTTCTTGCAGGTGCTTCGTCAGCTACGAACGAAGTACGCACGTGGCTCGCCTTAAACAACGGTGCTTCCCTTGAAATTCAAATCGCGCACGGCCGGGAAATCAAGCGATCAACGAAGAAGCTGTTTCGCTCGTGGTCTGTTAAAAGTATAGGGAAACTCTGAAATGGATATTACTGTTTTTTTGCAAAAGGAGCTTTACGGCGAAGCTTGAAAACACTACGTTCAAATTCAAACGGAAAATTTCATCATCGGCTCTTCAAAAACAAAAGTGACTATGGAAATATTATTTCCGTTGCTCACTGCATTTTTAAGGATGTTTTAAATTCACGTGTGGATACAAATTCGAGCAATATACACATTCCGCGAAAACCTAAATTGTGATGTATAATGTCGAAATGATTAATATATATTTACAAGTATAGAATATTTGAGATAGAATAGCGATATTTCATATTTTTCTACTTAAGTATATTAAAAGTAGTGCAAATATATTTAGCAATAGTGCTGCGAGAAATATTATTTATTTAGAAACGAGGTATGGACATTTTTTGTAAGATATATTTATATATGTATGTATATTAAAAAATATATGTTAAATTAAAATTTGACCTATACAATGATCTATAGTGGAAAAATGTACAAATCGTTGAACTATAAATTTTCATTTATGTATCGCAGGATTAATTTTTTTTTTTTTCGTTTAACACTGCAGTATTATAATCCCTGCACATGTGCGAGCACAGGTATTCTGTCGGACGTCAACAATTGCAACAACACCGTGGGCAGGGCCATCCATCGATTAGATCTACGAGAAAACGAAGAACGAAGAACGCTTTTATTGAATTTTCTTTTCGTTTGTTGACGATCGAGTTTTTTTGGTACACCCGTATGTGGTAACGCCCGTGGTTAAAGATAATTGTAAGCAGTGCTGTTCTGTTTACAAAAATAGTAATGATGAAGAAAACGAGAAAGAATAGTGATTATACATACAAACATGACTCTAAGATAGGCTAATGTATAATCACCTATACGAGTCCAATGTACCTATCATATTTTTATTTTTCAACGCACAGCGCGAATTAAGTCTCCATCCGTGATAGAAATTGCTATATTTAAAATAGCTCTTATTTCCATAAACATCGAATTTTGACGGATGAATTTCTATATGATGATTTAAAATATAGCAATTTCTATCACGTATGGAGGCTTCGCGCTGTACGTTGAAAAATAAAAATGAGATAGGTAAATGCCATTGGATTCGATCGTTGTGTATGTGAATATAAATATTGATCACATCAGAAAAAGAGATTCAACATTTCTGGTAGGATCCTCGAAAAGAATTTGATATGGGCACGTTCGAATTATATCGTTCGTTACTTGGATCGTTTGTTTGTTGAGTGTAGTATTATATGGCAAACCAGGTCTCGCTGTGTAGTGACCCAGGCCATCTTTTGCCAAGAAGAAGAAGATTGTAGTATTGATTATACATAAAACGAATACGCTTTTGCAAACAAAAAAGCTTAACCGCACAGTTACAAACACCAATCATTTGTGAATGCCCTTAACGAAGGAACGATCCAAGTAACGAACGATAGAATTCGAACGCGACCGGTGGTTAAAACCAATCCTTAAAAACGGTTACGGTCATTTTGCAATGCTTCATGAACGACAATTTTTTCTACCGAGGGTGTACCAGGACTACTACCAGGGTTCTAAAAAGGCCCGAGGTAGGAAATAGTAGTTTTCGTCACAAATGTGCATCTCTCCAGCACAAGGATGTGCACTTCACAAGCGCCCTCGGGCCTAGGGAGCCCCCTGGTCGGATGCACATGAGTGGCGAACGCTGTTTTTGCAACCCTGGTACACCCTCGGTAGAAAAAATCGGATTCGCCCCCCATGTGCACATTTGTGAAGAAAACTATTTTCTTCCCGGGCACAGGGGCAAGCCTTTGCGCCCTCCGGCCGCACTTTGGGCCCATGGGCGCAAAGTACGTTTTGGCCCTCCGGGCCCAAAGTAATTTTCTGCCCTAGGGCCCAAAGTGTGCCCACCGGCCCAAAATTGCACTTTGCGCTCTGGGTAAGAAAAAGTATTTACGCGACTCGGGCACAAACGTACACCAACCCCGCCCTTCGGGCGCTCATGTTTGTACTTTGCGCCCTAGTGGCGTAATGTACTATTAAATTATGTATTCACTAAAATATCTTTTATCGATCTACCTACAAGTATCGTTAAAAATTATCAATTGTGCTACGTTTTTAATACAGCAGTTGTACACATGCCCTCTGCTCGTAAATATTTATGCCGTTTTGTAAACCGAGTTTTAACATAATTAATTCATCGAACAATGAACTAGTTAGATAAAATGAATGTATTTTTACAAAACACGATAATTTATGTCTCGTAATTAAAAAACCTATTCTTTGGAATTTTTGCATTAAAGCACGTATTTACAGTGATACACTGTGAGTAATACATACTTATATATATGTATATGTACACTGACGCGACATTATTACCATGTCAATTTAACAATTGCCGAACTCAACAACCTAACCTTAGAAATTGATTACCGGTATCTAATATTCTATTTTATATTTTAGAGTTAATTATTTTAATGTAATAATCGAGCCAAGAATTAAGTGTTAAAATGATTAGGGTATGAATAGAAAAATATACAGAAAACAGGTGATTTTTGAAAAGGTAGCTTTATATATAAGTAACAATAAAATTACATTTAAGTGAAAAAAATACTATTCTCAATTTGTACATTAAATAAGTTAGTAGGTATGTCATTTGTTTTTATAACATTCCAGAATTAAAAATATGAGGCAAATATTGCATTATGATTACAATAATTAATACATTTGCAGAAAAAACTTGTAAAAAAATTTCATATAATCAAACTTGTGTTATTTAGTCTCTCAATGAACATCAGTAAATTTGAGTGAAGAGTATATGTATATTCAGTTCATAAATATTATGCGCTATGTAATTCATTTCTAAAGACTAGATAAATTTGAAAGGAGAACAGTTTTGTAAATAGTTTAACAAAATTTGAATTGCCTTATAAAAATTTGTTCCATAAAAATTAACAATGTCATTTTATAAACTATATCAACATTTTTTTGCTTTACCAAAGATTTTTATTCATAATAAAAGTTAAAATTTATTTTGTATCAAGAAAATATATTTCAATACAGATGATAATCACTTTAATTAATTTTATTTTTTTACCCAATTACAAAGAAAAATTCAAGTAAATACACATTGTATAAATCGATGATTTTTAAATTATTAAAAATACTGTATCGTAGATATGTATTTCTTGATACATTGGTACTTACAAAATTATACAGTATAAAATTAATCACTTTGATCTTATGAAACATCCATATTAAAAGTTTGATTTGACTATTATGTACTTATGCATTTTTGCAGAACAAAATATCATTTTCTTTCTCGTTAAGAAAAATTAGATAATTTTCCAACGCTACTTATTTTCATAAAAGTGCCATAATATAATGGAATACAATTAACGAGAAGTTCGTAAAATAGTAAAAGATAACATCTTAAATTGATTTTATTTTTTCAAAACAGTATTATGTGATCACTTGTATCAGACTTACTTGTTCTGAAGCTAGAAAATATTTGATTTTATTACAAAACTCAAAGAAACCAGCTGCTGACATCTTTGACGTGTTAAAAATTTCTCCCAGGTACAATCCAAATTAACTGACTTGCCACTGGAAAAAAGTACAAGTTATTGCAAGAGTGAAATCATGTTTAGGATAATGTTTAATAAAAGAAGGTAACCTTCAAGGCTTGGCCCCCACTATTGCCAGCTTCATTTATTCTTTTATCTCTTTCTTCAGTAAGTTTTTGTTGTCGCTTGACAGCATCAACATTGCCAATGCCCCTCTTTTCTTGAGCTGCTATACGTTTTTCTGCAGCTTCTATTTGCTGCTGCCTAACTGTATCCTAAAAAAAACCTTGTAATAAAGCAATTTTCACTTGTAATTATTATAAAATAAACATCTAACATACGGTACTGTTTGTATTTTACATGAAATGCTTGATAGCCATATTTTAGCCTGACAGTAAAAGATAAAAAAAATACAACCTCCAAAGAAATGTTAACAACATACCCGATCTGGCGTAATGTCTTCATACGATGAACCTGTGCAACAATCTAAGCAGTTTCCCATTTTGTAAGTATGACGAGTTTTTGCTACGGTAGACAAAAATAAAACTTCAAAACTCTGTCCAAAAGTATTTTTCTTGATGACAACACCATTCAAAAATAGCAACAACAACAACAACAGCAACTACAATAAAGCATTGAACGTATACGCGATGTGACGATATTACACACAGATTAAATTTTTCACTTATTACCATTACAACGATTAAGTGTAAAGGGTGTTTGTCAAATGTAGAAAAATAAACTTGAAAAATATCTTCACGACGCGTACATACATATAAGTACACCTAATACTAGCTTGCTCACATCGTCAGCTAAACAATGACGTTTTGCTTGAACAAACAATAATAATAATATATAGTATTACAGCTGTTGAAGGGGTGTACCGCAGTACCGGTGTAGTCCGACTGTACAGTGGTGTGGCAATGGCGCTTGAATCGACTTGACTTGACAGTTGATTGTCATTGTAGATATAATACTCGCACAGCTCACCACACTTTATTGTGAACACTAAGTTACAAGACAAATATACTAAATGCCGAATCAATAAACTCGAGTGTGGATATGGATTTATGGAAGGGAATAAAAAGCTTTTATTAACGTGGAAATGTAGCGTAGCATTATTTGAGCCGTAAAATTATTTTTAATTTCGAACCAATTGCAATTTGCAAATCTAGACGATGGAGATGAGAGGTGGGGAGGAGGGCGCATTAAAAAGCTATACTGCACTCGTTTTTTAGCACAGCTGCGGCAAAGTTACTAATATAAAATGAAAAAGAGCCGACCAGTATTCATTATTTATATAATTCTGTTACAATTTTAATGCCATAAATACCGATCTTTCAATTTTTTACGCTTGAAAGAGATGATCGATGCACTCACTCGTACTCTCTTTTATGCGTAAAAAATTTAGAAGATTAGAATAATAATTCATCGGAGAAGGCAAGTAGAAACATAAGAAGAAACGCTCTGTAAAAGAAAGAAACAAAAGGAAATAACGTTACGGTATGAGTACAACAACATACTTCTGTATTATAACGTCTCTTTAGGAGCGACAAAAAAGTTACAATCCGATAAACATCGATAGATCAACTGATCAACAAAATATATAATTATCAACACTTCTTGAAAGTGTTTTCTTTTTTTTAGCGCCTACGTATGTAGGACCTTTCGGAGCAGCAAAGTTGAGACAAAAAGATTGAAAAATTGATTGTAGAATTCGGCTTTAAAAATTAAATATAAAAAAATCTGAAAAAGTGTGTTCTGCGCTCATTATATCAATGGTATGATAAAAATATTAGGGTACGAGCCTTTTCATACATCAATCGCTGACCATGGCACTATATATTTACCTACATCTGTATGAACACGATACAAGAAGTGACGTTCAATTATAACGAGATCTATAGACGAATCAATAAATAAATTTCCCCTACTTTCTCGACGATTAGGGAAATCAAATTCGTTCGCGCTCTAGAAACATTGCGGTAATGCCGGTACATGCCTATACACGTATACATAAGGTATCTGTCCGTTTTTTTTTTTTTTTTTTTTTTTTTTTTTTTTTTTTTTTTTTTTTTTTTTTTTTTTTTTTTTTTTTTTCCCTCCCCCGCCTTTTTTACACCTCTATCTTGAAATGCATATAAATCTCTCCATGCATGGCCTGCTGCTGAATGCTGCATAGAAATTCTCGGAATGACAATCCCTCTTCTGGCATTGTCATTCGAGCAGCTGTATAAAAAAGTGATCCTCGAGAATTTCGCGTTAGCTTTCTTTCAGCTATGGAAATCACTACGCTGATTTTTTTCATTGGTAATCGGGGACCGAAAAATTGTTGATACTGTTGCAATTGAATCTTAGTGCATGGTGTGTTAACGTGATAGGTACAATAAATGATGATTTTTCATTCAAATAAAGGTAAAAGACGAGGAAAAAAAATGCAAGTTTTTGTGTATTATTGTACAAAACATGCAAAATAATCTACAAGAATGTACTTTCACAATGCCCGTGTCGCATGAGAATTATTAATGCAAAATATTAACTGATGGAATTTGCGCGCAATCGCTGATGACGAAATTATACTTTTTCATCCTGCATTCGTATACTTATCGTCAAAACTCGCGAATGTTGCTGTGTGCGTAGTGTACATGGATCATTTCATGAAAACTTAACGTTTTGTGCAACCCCGAATCCCAATGTTGATAATATATAGCAGTATCGTCCCAAACGTGCGAATTTCGTTTTGGTGAAACATAAGTATGCGATAATAACCGTAACGACCACGTCGATCACGATCTTATCAGGCATCAGCATACTACGAACTACTTATCCAAGTGCTGCGTTTTGTGTAAGATGGTCCATGTATATATATTGTGTATTGACCCCCCCCCCCCCCACCCCCCCCCCCCCCGCAGCCCCCGGCGATCCAACAGGGAGGAGGGCCTACCGCGACCCCGCCCGCGGCG